>BQNB010008532.1:11185-89619 GCA_026074375.1 Tanacetum coccineum | reverse complement strand
CTACGACCCGACCAGACCCGGCCCAACTCCCGACTCGACCCGAATCAGACCCGACCAGACCCGGCCCAATACCTGGTCCGACCCTGCGGTTGACTCACCGTCGACCACCGTTGACCGGTGGTCCGGCAGTGGTCAACGGTGGTCCGCCACCGTTGACCGTCGTTGACCGCCGCAGTTGACCGATGGTCCGACACCGTTGATCGGTGATCCGATGGCGGTTGACCAACGGCGGGGGTGAACAGTGAAATTGCCACGTGGCACCACTCAGGTGGTGACACGTGGCGCTTCTAATGATTGATGTCAGACTGTGCAGGTGGCAGGTACGAGGTGGCAGACATGTCAGTACGAGGTACTGTAGCAGGTGGCGGCTGGACCAATCCGAGGGTGACACGTGGCACTGGCGTGTGTCAGTCCGAGGTACTGTAGCGTCAATACGAGGTAGGCGTGTGCAATAATGAGGCGGTTGGTGGAGTGCAAAATGACCAAATTACCCCTAGATCCAGCAATATCATTGGTTGAGTACCTGAAAGGACGAAAATACCCTCACCCACTTTGGGCTATAAAATGCAACGCACAGCTCATTTGTGAGGGAGATTTTTTGGGAGTAGAATTTAGTGTGTTTTTTTTATATATTAGTTTTAGGAGTAGATTAGTTTAGCTTATTATTGTAAAAGCTTTTAAGCTTA
Source organism: Tanacetum coccineum (assembly GCA_026074375.1). Classification (NCBI taxonomy): domain Eukaryota; kingdom Viridiplantae; phylum Streptophyta; class Magnoliopsida; order Asterales; family Asteraceae; genus Tanacetum; species Tanacetum coccineum. Next base: position 88,933 of record BQNB010008532.1, on the reverse strand, counting down.
TTATTTGCTTATTGTAATCAAGATTTTGAGCTTATTAATGAAGATGTTTGAGGTTTGTTTTATTTAATGCTTATTATTTATGCTTATTCTTCTACTCTTTCTTTTCTTTTGCTTATTTCTAAATAAGCTCATGCTTATAGCTTATTTTTGGATCCGATCTCTTAAGCTTATATTCTAATAAGCTTCTTTAATAGCTTATTTAGACTAGCTTATTTTATATTGTTTTTGATTTAGAGCTTTTCGAGTGAGCTTATTTTAGCTTATTTTCGAGTGCTTATTTTTCTAGTTTATTGTTTTTAGATCTAATCCTTAAATATACCCGTCTCTTGTTCACTTGATTGAACACCTTGGATTCGGGTGGATTAGATCTAAAAATAATAGATCTTATATTTCTAGCTTATTTTTTAGCATAAATTTAGTTTTTAATTCTAGCTTATTTTTATTAGATCTAAATCCTTAAATATACCCGATCCGAGTTCACTTGATTGAACACCTTAGTTTCGGGTGGATTTAGATCTAAAGTTTTCATCTTTTTATTAGCTTATTTTGTTCTAACTTTTCATGTCTTATTTCTTATTCCATCCTTCTACATCTAAGGCCGGAGCTTAAGGGTCTTATAAGGTTGATAAATAAATAAGGTTTTGATCTTTTTAGATTTTATGAAAATAATTAGTAGATAAAGTTGACACCTTTATTTGCTAATTAGTAAAGTAAAAGCTTTAAAATGATAAACTTATTTGTTTATTAAGTTTGTAAGATCGGGTGGTTTTATATCATTGCGGTTCTTCATTCGGTTACCCTTTTTCCCTTTTTAATACTAGTAGTTTAGAATTATTAGCTTAAAATGTTTATGTTTGATCTTATGATTGTTGCTAGTTTATTTGTTATGATTAGTGAGTAGTTCATTTGTGTTTGCTAAGTGATTAGTGATTTGGAATTTAGGTGCGGGTTTAAAAAGGTTTAAAAAATTAATAGTCATTAGAATTTTCAAATTTAAATACCGTCATTTATTTTTAATGCAATTTACTTTACTTGTCATTTTAAATTACTTTACTTTACTTTACTTTACTTGTCATTTAAATTTCTTTAAACTTGTTTTCGAAGGATTTTAATTTGTTAAACATTAAACCCGCACTTAATGAACAATTTACGTCACTTAGCAAGCATTTTCTTCATTTATATCTCTTAGATCAATTTTAGTATAATCTCGTAATTTTTAATCTTAAAATTAATATTAGTTTAAATATATTTTAAATTCAAAAGTTTAGTTTCCCTTTTATATGCTTTCTCTTTTAGTAAATTTAGAAAACCAATCCCAAAAACTTAAGTGATAATCAAGCTCGATTCCCAACATTCTCTTGAATTTCCATTCACTTCTCGCCGAGGAAACGACCCGGGAGGTTTTTGATAATTGCTTTGGTTAAAAGCGATTTTCTAGAACCCGACGGAAAATACTCACTATACTATTATTGGCCTATCCTTATTATTACGTATTTATATATATAATATATATTTATATACGTGTTGATTCGGACGTGATCAGGAAACATTGTCTTTCTCTCCAGTGAAGAGAGCAACCACAACATCATTAGGGCTGGAGGAAGCAATTTCTAATCCACGAGCCAAAGATGACTCAATCTAAACAACATTCTCATTAACCGGATGAGCAACACCCTGCACAAAAATCTTTGCAGACTCGTTAACACAACCATCTGCCATTTCAGTATCTAGGATATCAACCATAGCACGAAACCACTCTTCATATGCTTGGTAGAAGGTTGTTCAACAACAATAACGGTAGAAGAGGAAGGAACGACATTAGAGAGCAACTGCAAAGATGAGGAAGCGGGAATCACAGTCGACTCCTTTGTTAAGGGTGGAGAAACACGAGTAGTATTTAGAGGGGACAATTTTTGGACGAGCCAACTTGTCAGGCTCAAGTTGAAGAATGGCAGATAAGGGATGAGTAGCATAATCAGAAACCTTCTTCAGAAAAGGATAGTCAGTCGTAACAATAAGGGGGAAGCCTCAGCAAGTCTATCCTGTGCACCAGGTATAAAGCGAGAAATCTTGTTCAAAACTACAGCAAAATCCTCTGGAGTCTGATCTTTGCTCAAGCCACACTCAAAACAGGCACTGACGGCCAAAGAAAGGAGTTCACCCTGAAGCTTGCTAAACTAATCACTGGCAAGAAATTTCTGGAACAAACTTTGAAAACCACTCTGAAAGAAGGAAGCAAACTCTAAAGGAGAGGCTCTCAAGTGAAGGATCTCAACATCCCTTTCAGCCTCTAGGACTGTGGCCTGGTTCAGAGCAGAGGAAAAACGGGCAACCTCAACAGTAAGATAATTAAGGTTCTAAGAAAGAGATTTAATCTTTTTCTTCCGGTCTTTACCTTTATCCTTGGCTTTAAAAAAAGCATCATCGGAAGAAGAGAGCTTGTCATTAAGGTCGGCAACCTGCTTCTTGAAACCAGAGACTTGAGATTCCAAACCTTGATAGGCATTGCACCTTTCCTGTAGACCCCTTAACTGAGAATCAGCAGGCTGAACATAATCATGGTGAGATTTAAGCAAGCCCCGGTATCGAGCTAGAAGCTCTCCCCTATGAGACATCATTACATAGTAAAGAACACTATTTTTGCAGCCAATTGATCATAAGTAAGAGCTTCAATCCAGACCACCTCTCCTGGAGTCGGTAACTGGTCAACCACAGTCTTGTAGACATTAAGATCTTTGAAAATATCCTTGGTCAAAATGGTAAGAGTAGGCTGGTGCGGACCATACCACTCCTCCTGACTAACCTCATAAGAACCAGTAACAACACCATCTACCAGATAGGTGGCATAGTAAGGACCAGGAGTAAAGGGAAAAAAGTCCCTGTGGATAGCATCACCAGATAAATCTCAAAAAGTAGGAGCAGGACTAGCAGAAGTCCAGGAGAGATCAGTACCCTCGGATGATGCATCAACAACATCACTCACAATAGCCTTACCTTGAGAATTTGTGAGACAAAAGTAAATAAATAAGGGAATACACAAGAAGTAAACACAAAACAAAGGAAGAGAAAAATACCTCGGGTACTAGGACCTTCAGCAATGGGAGGAGCAGAGCCCCCACACTGGTTCCCTCTAGTGGGAATAGTAGCAACAAAATATATGGGAGTAATCAAAGAAATCTCAACACATGCATCATCATCATCACTTTCATCATCATCATCTCCAACAAAGAGCTAGGTTGGGAAGTGATTCCAAATGACTAGGCCATGTTAGACCTAGTTTGTTTGGCAACAATGCTCAGAGCTGCACCAGAAGTAGAGGCCTTTCGCTTCTTGGAAGCTTCAGACTTGGCTATAACCTTCACGATAGGAGTACCAGCGGTGAGGTCTTCGGGAGTTGGATCCGAGATAGTAGCATCAGCAGCGGCGGGTGAGGTGCAGTAGAAAGGAAGCCTCTATAGAGTAGGCCTAATATCATAATGAGGCACCTCTAAACCTCAGATCCGTTCCATTCGGGCAGGCATAGAAAATCATGGATACCCATAACTGCAAAAGAAAAGAGAAATCAGTGAAGCAAGGTAAGAAAAACAAACACATAGAGAAAAGCAACAACCCCCCTACGATTTCTATTTGAATCCTTGAGAATCAGATCATGGGTTCGACTCTTCCAAACCAGACTCAAACCAGATAAAACCAACACCCCCTTAGGCATATCTCGTAGCCTCACAACATGAGCACTCAACCTACAGACATTTTCTCGGCTGTAAGAACCAGCCGATGGCTTTGGATCATCAATAGCTAAACTTGGATGCCTCCAGTGCATATAGTCAGGAATAGCCCTTCGGTCAATTAAAAAGAACCCACTCTTCCAGCCCTTCATACATGACCTATTATCATCAATACAAACAGGGGCAGGTGCACGGCGTTTGGCAAAAGAAAACCAATGGCCTTGTTTGCATAGAGTTTGAAAAACCCTGAATAGAGTAACGATCGGCTCAATCTGAAGCGACAGATAAAGGATTTCAAAGGTAATAACCTTGTTGAGCCCCAAAGGACCCAACGAGAAAAATGCAAGAAGGTAGATAAGGGAATCCGAACACCAAAAAAATCAAACATGCGATGATAAACCCCAATAGCTTCGTTTGGAAGTTCGGACGTGACAAGTTTCAGAGAAGGCAGCCAGGGGTGAAGATCACGGGGGATGTTATATCTTACGATAAGGTTATTTAAGTCGGTTTGAGTAAGCCTGGAATGATACGCGTCCATATCTTTTTTAGCCATTATAAAAAAGAGAAAGGAAAAAGGAGATACCTAAGGAAGAAGGAGCCTAAAAAAGAAAGAGTCCGAAGTAAGGAAAACAGTTGTGGAAAGGAAAAAACAGCTCCGAAAATAGTGTGCGTTGTTTGCTTTGGCAAAGGTAAAAGACAAATGTAAACAGGTGGCATTATTTATAGAGCGTTAAAAGACGAAAGGGTATGACGATTGGAGAGCTTCAACATGCACGTGACGCACACACCATACAAGCCAACCATGTTACAAGAGATCACGTGGCTAGGAACAAGCCACATTACCAGACGCAGAAATAAAGTAAAAACAATCAGACATAAAAAAGAGAGACAATAAGGTGATGCAGAGCATTAATAGCAAAAGACAAAAGTAAGTCTAGCAATGGCAAAAGAGCTTGCCAGTACTAGACTGGGGGACATGATGAGGTATTGTCTACCCTAGAGCCTTAGAAGGAAAAACGTAACCAATCATCCCTGCTAGACTAGCACGACCTAAGCCAAACATGTACTCCTGAGAAGCTGGTGTGTTGAAGTACTAATCAGGTCCGGAGTCTCTAGTCCTGTGCCAGCAGAACCTAAGGACAAACTGGCAATGATATAGTACTCAGTCAGGACCACTGTCCTTAGGCTGACATATAAACGACAACCAAACTAGCGAGTAAAGAGGAAGTACTAGCCCATCGACTGACTCGCTGACCCTAGACAACAACCACCATTCTCATGTCGTCAGGTAAGACTCAAATAGTATAAAGAGGGAAGCTCATTCCCTCGGGACGAAGGATCACACACACTCCGGACCATACTTATTTTCTTATATTATCTCCGCAACTTTCTCATAACACTCGTACTTACTCTCACGCCGGAGTTGGTACCGAACTAAAATTCCAGGATGAGCTAACGGTGTTCTTTCTTAGTTTCAGCTAGGATACAAGGAGGAACCTCCAGAGCAGCCAAGCTGAGCCCAGCCAAGGCAGATATTCATAAAGATTGAGGCTCATTTACTAAAGCCCAACAGGCCAGCGTAAATTTACCTCAACATCACTCATTATTTTTGGTATTCATTTTGTGTGAACTTGTATTAACTATTAAATGGTAAAAATCATATTGTTTTTGTTTTTTGAATGTAAAAAATGGATATTTATTTGAAACTCTGTTGAATTACAACAGTTGCACTCAACTTAGAAAGAAAAGAAAAGAAAGTGCCCCGTAATGCTGAGTTTATGGTGCATATAACGACAGGATATAAAGTGCTATTAGTTCCATGACGAGTTTACAAGAAACGGGTATCGAGTGTTTTAATGACCATGATTTCACAAAACTTTGTAACAATAAAATGTATGTCATACATGTTTACGTAAATCATCCGTTGGGATACAGTAACAACTCTATAATGAAAATATATATTATATCACTTAAATTTATTAATAAAAAATAATCACTCAAATTTATTAATAAAAAATAATTATTTATTAAATAAAGTACTAATCTATCAAGTTTCTACTATATTTAATCCTTATTTGGTACTGTTGTTGCCCGTTTGGTCACTGGAGCACCGTTATACCTAACGATGGTTATTTCCGTCATTATCTTTGCCACGTCGCCCTTCCACTGAAAGGTACAATCATCTTTTTACTTTAAATTTTGATTGCACCGTTGGTCCCTTAGAACTCAGTAGATGCAATAAACATTACTATTTAGTTTTTTTTGTCTTTTTACGCTTGTACATTTGGTCCCGTAGCTGTTTTTTCTCCCAGCCTTTATCTCCTGTATTTTTTATTTTCCACCCAATACCCAACTTATCATAAAACCTGATTCCAAAGTGATGTTGCACGTAATATACAATACTAAACAAGTGATTCATATGTAAAAGTAAAACTTAAAAGTACATATTGCTTCAAAAATTAAAAGCATACAATCGTAACTAGGCATTGGACAATCCCGAAATACCTAATCGACTAATTCTAACAAACGTTTGACAAAGACGGATAATTACACACTTGCAAAAGATGAAATGAACTCATAAAGATTAGGATGAACTAAAAATGGTGGAATGAACTCATCATCATCATCATCCATTTGATTAGATACAATATCAAAGATCTCGTTGATATTCTTTGATATTAGGTTGTATTTTACAACCTTTCTAGATAAGTTTATCACAAAAAGATCATCTTCCCTTTCTCCCAATCCAATACTCCAAACAGTTGACCGAATCGACGATCCTTCTAGTGGATTCATAAATTCCTCAGTATTAACAAGGTACCTAACTGACCACACGAAACACCCTTTCATCATCTCGTATATAGTAAACTCTCCAAAGCCAATATCATCTCTACATACAAGAAGCAGACAACCACATGACTCAAAAAATTTCCATTCTAGATGCAACATTTGAGGTATTTCCATGAGTATTAAAATTAGATCATCACTATGGCCACCAAAAGACTCTTAGAAGTTCCTTCCCCGATGCAACCCATAAGGGATTTGTATGGTTGTTATAATTGGATGGTCATGGTCTTCAATATTTAATTTGTAATGCTTAAGCTACCTATTCTCAGTTTCTAACCAGTGGAAGGCATCATTCCATTATATTGCACTGTCAAAATGATCAAAACTGAAGTAGTTAAACCGGTCCCTTCACGGGCTCTAAGTTCTTGTCTGTGAAGAGTAACTTTGAATCTCAATGTGTACGTTGATCTCAAACCCTAATTTATTTAAGGTTTTCTGTTTTGAAGGTTAGACGTTGTGCTTCGTGTTGTCATTTGGGTTGTGTTTCTGTGTATAAAAGATAGGAAGGGGTGGTAAAGGTACGGGTAAGAGGACGAGATCCAGTAAACGATTGAATGGTGATCAGGCCCTAACTGATCATACCGAGCCTACTGTGATAGAGGAGGTGTCACAACCTGATACTGTTCCAATGAATGGTGAGGGTTTAAATAGAGATAACAACATAGAAGAAGTGCTTGTACATGAGACTACTTCTAATGTTACTGGTTCTTTTGACGCTGATAAATCTACGTAATCTCTTGAAAGTACATAGGCTCAAATTTGTCTAAGAAAGACATTGTTGTTGCTTTATTTGGTGTCCTACTCTCGTCGATTGAAGACTTAGATGTCCTTACTAGGAAAATTGAGGCGGGTGATTATGACGAGTTAAAGAACGGGATGACTAGTGATGAGTGGAAATCCGTTATAGGGGAAATTAAGGCAGAATAGAAGAAACTTTTGGCTGATGTGACAAGTGCCAATAACGAGCCTATCGACGAAGGTACTGGTCTAAAAGAAGATACACCAATTGTTAAGTCAGTTTCTTTTACGAAGCTGGTTTCGTACGTTGAGGTAGCGGGAGCATCCTCGTCAAAACCTAGTACTGGTAAAGCAAACTTGTGTCACCTGGTGTCTGATAATATGTTTTGTTAGACTATATCACTTCACCATCATTACACAAAATAGATGAGATCTTAGAATAGAGTAAGAGGGCTTTAGAGAGAGAAAGAAATATGAGATAAAAGGAAGAAAATGGTTATTGCACTAAGAGAGAAATGTGAACAACAACCCTTCCTAACAAGCTAGGAATGGGTATTTATACCCTAATAGGGGTTGGTCCTTCATGGACTTTCTATGGGCCAACTTGGGCTAAAACATAGTAACTAGAGGGCTTAACGCCCGAAACTTAGGTCCAATCAGCTTAATACAATTCTTGTAAACTATATTTTCCTATACAAGGCTCGAGAATAAATAATGACCCTTTAATAAAAACGAGTCTAACAATCTCCCCCTAAGGGGTGGTCATTGCACTTATGGCTCCACTTTTTGTGACGTCTTAGATCTTGGAGCCTTTTGTTCTTAGGAATTCCTTTGAAGTTCCTTTTGCATGCTTGCGATCTTGGATCTTGATCTTTGACTTGATATATTTGTCTTAATCTTGATATCTTGATCTTTAGCCTTGACTTTATCCTTGACTTTGAGATCTTTAATTCTACCAACATGCTCATTATCTTGAAAGCTTGCTAACAACCTCACTCAAGATTGATCTTTTACTTGATCCGCTTGCAATATTATCGTTGATTTTCTTTGAGAAAGTTCTTGTTTATCAGAGCATGCGGAAGACTTTGACACATGTACTTGAGCTTTCATCATGTTTTTATCTTTGTCGATTGATCATGAGCATGTGGTAGTGAATCTGACTCAGCTAGAATGAGGTTGTAACGCCATCAACTATACCTAAAATTTGATGTTAGTGATAAATAGAAGGTATGGACGAATATAGCTTTGTCGTTCGTCATAGTTCGGTTACATTAAGAATCTCGCAAGTCACCTACCACAGTGCTGTTTAACGTTGACATTGGAAGGATTTTTATTCGTCACTGTGAATACTAAAGAGTATCACTCTAAATGATCTAGCAATTATCACAAGGATAATGTGTAGGACTCTTGTACAAGCTATGTTCTTAAAGATGAACAATAATTGTATATTGGAATTTGTGTCCTATTGAGATTTTTTATTGATCTTGTTGGCTCTAGACTCTATAGGTGCACTTTTGTTATTTGGTGATCTTAGGCTGGAGCGGACTGCCACCTTTTCAATATCAACGATCTTGGAATGAGAATGTCAATAGAAACGTGTTGTACTCTATGAGAAATCAAACAAACTTCTTTTGAGAGAATACTAAGTAGCTAGGAGGGTTGTGCATTGCATCACTAGGTCTATGATGACTTGTCTTCAATACCAAAATCAGCTTTGTGATTACCAATAGATTATGCATTGACCCAGTTTCTGCCTAAGTAAATGGAGGGCTTCTTTCTTTACACCCTTTATCCATATATTTCTTTTTCATTCTTCAACCCCTTCAATCCCGTTCTCACTTTACTCCTTTTTTAACTCATACCTAAGGACTTCTACTCTATCTAATGAAGTATCCCTGGGTAGATCCCTTCAGTTTTGGCTGGATCATGGAACATAGTACCTATCCTTAACCGCCTTATATCTTTTTGATTATCATCAGTTGGTCGGTCTTTTAGGTATTGCCATTGAATCCATAAAGCCATTTTGAAAAACCAGTCAATGTGTTTGAGAAATCATTTATAACACATTGAGAGTTTTTAGTTTTACCAAAAAACTCCCCCTACACATATGCATCATATTATGAAAGAGTTTTGCACATGCGAGGACAGGAACGCACTTATAGTAAGAAGATCTTATTCGAGTTAAGCCTTATTTATCACATTTTAATCACTATTCTCCCCTTAAAAATTTGCATATGTGGTGACAATTTTTGAATAAACTAGTGATTTAAAATACACGTTAATGTGCGTAGATCCACTTGTAAACTAACTAATCATTGGGAGAACAGATAAGCTCATGTAACTCTGTTATGGAACTACTTGTTGTTAATTATCAAAATTTATGTTCCCCTTTAAAATAGATTAGAGTGGAGACTTGGAGTGGGAGTTTGTTGAGCACATAATTTTGAAAGATTTTAAATATTTCTTTTGAAAGTATCTTGAAAAATTGTGCTCAACAAGAAAAAGATGTTGAATTTATCTTATTAATTATCATTTCCTTAGTACTTCTCTTGAGCATTCAAAACTTTGAATGTTTATATGACTTTGCTTAAGACCGAGAAGATATGAACTTCCCGTTGTTTGAGGAATAATGTGCATAAGTGTACATTTTCCTTTCTTTAGAGTCCGAGTCCTAAGCTCACATTTACTTAGAAGTAGTTTAGAAAATTTGAAGAGACATGTTTTGAAAACTTTTATAAACTCTCGTTTGAACTTAATTTATACACCCATGTTAATATTAATCAACATTTCTAGGTACGTAAATGTTATCGATTATCGAGAGACATGTCAAAGAAGATTATATTTGGTATTTTTAAAGTTTTTGATTTTGCATTTTGCTTTTATAGGTTTTATAATTTTATATTTTTTTTTCTGATTAATATATACAGAGAATTACTATAATTTTGCAAGACGTTCAAGATCCTGTGGAGACAAGCTACGCATACCAAGGCGACGAACCAAATAGTTAAACCTATCTACGGAAAGGGCTTTGGTGAAAATGTCAGCCAATTAGTAATCAGTCTTGACAAAATACAGTTCAATCATACCATTTTCTACGTGTTCCTTGATGAAATGGTAGCGGACTGCGATGTGTTTAGTTCTCGAGTGTTGGACCGGGTTACAGGATATGCCTAAGGATGACTTTGAATCATAATAGATAGGAATATTGTAAAAGTGAAAGCCATAATCCGTTAACTGTGTCCGCATCCAATAAACTTGGGCACAACAAGCAGATAAAGAGACATATTATGCTTCTGCGGTTGACAATGTCGTTGATGTATCGTTGTGTGGTGTTAATTTTATGAATTCAACTTTTAAATTTATATTTTGTCGACTCAACCAAAAATAACACTTTAACGGGCAGTGTACCTGATCAGTGGTAGTTTCGTGGTAAGTAGGGTGTTGATCACTAAGAGAGAGAAATAATCTTTCAATTTATTAATATTTTGGTTATCTAAAATAAGTTAATTATATTCTATGTTAAACCTATACTAAACCTATGTTAATCCTAAATCTAACGGATAAGGAGGTTTTTAGCCTGAGAGACTGGCATGGGTTTTATGGTGATTAAAATCAACTTAAGACACTAAAACACATGCAAGCAAATCAACAGAGGATAAAACAGCGGTCTAGCCAAATATAAGAAAACTGTATTAACCATTATTAATCCAATCAGAACGTTGGTTTGTTTATTTAGTGCAATGATTACTTATCTTGAGGCGGCATATTATTCTTAAGATTAAGGCGGTACTTCTTCCTTAAACCTAGACACGTAGAATTCTGTCACAATTAAACGCATCCGCATAAAACCTCCTTATTTGCTGATTATAATATATCTTAGGGATTAAACTAATAGTGATCTTGTTAAACCCTAGGTCATAGAGACTTTACCCACTTACTGCTTAATGACAATTCATACACTAGTAGTCCACTAACCAAGTCTTTACCAATTAATCGAGAACGTACTCGTTAATCCTTGGGTCACTTGCCGGTCCAACTAAGCTCACAATCTAAGGGCAAAAATAGGTCGTTATTTGTGATCCTATTGGTCTAGATGTATAAATCACTATATGGAGAGCTATTCCGGCATCTAGATTACTTGGTTTGTATCACTAGATCCAGTTGAATGATAGGTTGCATACAAAAATATGTAAACAAGTAAAATTGATAAACATAAATAAGCAATCAATAATAAATTAAGCAATCGAGATAAACAAACCAAACATTCAAATCTTCATAATAATGGCTAATACCCAAAGGTATTAGCCTTCAAACATCATAATCAATACAAGAGTAATAATTTAGCCAAGGTAAACTAACTGAGTTAACGAATGATATCAAAAACTAATCGATTACAAGAGTATAGGAGATCACAAGTTGTTTCCTATGGAATTGATTACGTTGCAAGACCTCTTCTGCTCTTCTTCTCCTCTAAAAATTGACTTTTATGGTTTAGGTATCAAAATATGATTTAGCACACTTAATACTTATTTTTGAGTTTTCTATTTATAAGGCTGGAAAAAGGTCGATACGGTGTATCGAGAGTCTTCGATACAGCGTATTGGGATTTTCTTGGAGTAGGGACCACGTTTGATATCTTCTAGAATATTTTATTTTCATATGGTTTGAATACGGTGTATTGGTCTTTCCTGGATATGGTGTATTGGATCTTGTTTCCTTCGTGGTCTTTTATGAAGTGTAGGCACATATACGCCGTATCTTCCTTGGTGGATATGGCGTATTGGTTGTTAGAACCGTAATCTTCAAATATCTTTGTTTAAGCTCCAGAATGCGTACCTTTTTGCTAATCTTCACCAATTACTCCCTAATTACTGCAATTCTCAAATACAAATGATTAAGTAACAATTCTTTGCAATAATTATACAAAATGGGTTATTTATATGGGATAAATGGTGCTATAAATGTGACGTTATTTTATGTCATCAGCCGTACAGTCTTGTTTCTTCGAGGACTAGTTCACTATCTTTTCGCCTAAGAATTGAGTTCTACCAAAAGTACTCTTGAAGGATTCTTGACATCTTGCATAATCAGCATCTGAAAATCCATTTAGTTCAAAATCAGAATCCTTCATATACCAGAGACCCATACTGACAGTTCCCCATAGGTAACGAAAGATCCTTTTAACCTCCTTGAGGTGCTTCTCGGTTGGTTGAGCCTGGTACCGAGCACATTGACGTAAGATACATAAGGGCACCAATCATGCTTTGATATTTTATTGCATCGACTAGAGTCCCATTCTTGTCAAGGTTAAGTTTGTCTTTGATCTACATTGGTGTACCAATGGGATCACAAGTTTCCATTCCATACTTTTTAAGCATTTCTAACACGTAGTTGGATTGGTTTATGCATATGCCACAGGAGGATTAGTTAACTTGTAAACCAAGGAAAAACATTATTTCCCCCATCATCGACATTTCAAAGCGGCTTTTCATAAGGTCATCAAATAATTATGTATACCTAGGGTTTGTAGAACCCAAGATAATATCATCTATATAGACATGAACCACTAAGATGTCATCATCGAAGCGTCTTATAAACAACGTTAGATCAATGGTTCCTTTGTTGAAGTGATTCTACAGGAAACACTTTGACAATTCATCATACCATGCCCTTGGTGCTTGCTTTAACCCATAGAGTAACTTCTTTAGCTTGTAGACATGACTTGGATGATCAGCATAGATGAAACCTTCAGGTTGACACAAGTACACGTCTTCCTTTAATGAACCATGCAAGAAAGCAGTTTTCACGTTCATTTGGAATACGATGAACGATTTGTGTTATGCATAAGCGAGAAATATCCTGATAGCTTCCATCCTAGCAACCAGAGCGAAGGATTCTTCAAAATCTATTCCTTCCTATAGACGGTACCCTTTCACAACCAAACGAGTCTTGTTTCTAATGACCGTGTTTTCTTCATCATGCTTGTTTTTGAATAACCATTTCAAAGTAATGGGTTTTATGTTATCTGGTGGAGGAACTAACACCTATACATCAAGCCTTTTGAATTAGAGAAGCTCTTCTTGCATTGAGTCAATCCATGCATGGTCGTTCATAACCTCTTTTACATTTATTAGTTCCATAGTGCTCATAGTTAGTGCATAGATGCACATTCACCATCGGTTCGTAATGGATTTCTTATCAAAACTGGTCGTGAGGGTTCTACTATCACTTGTTCCAGAGGGTGATCCTTAGTCTACTGATATTCATGTTTGTACGGTTGATAAAATATATGAATATTCGATGGATCCACATATTGAGATGATGATTCAGTAGAACTTATGGATGGTAGAGCAAAAGGATTGACAAACGTATTCCTATCGAACATAGCATTTGGAACATTTTTAGCAACTACTTCAGGTTGGATTTGTGCTTGACCATCTTGTTGCTGAACATGTTGTTGTTGTTGTAATAGCTCGTCAACATCTTGTGAAGTGTTTGGAATATCTGCAGCACGTAAAGATGAATTCGTTGGTGTCAGTGCAGTGTCTGCAATTGTTATAGATGTCGTTGGAGTCTAAAGAACTTGAGGTGTTGGGATAGCAGGAGCAGTTCTTGGAGCAGCTGACGGTTGACCACCAATATAATCATCATACATAGCTTCGAACAATAAATCTGATCTGCTGTCGTGTAGGGTCAATTTATTGATTACCAAGTTTTACATTTATATTTAGCCGACTTATCCTAAAACAATACTATAACGGGCAGTGTACCCAATCGGGTAGAGTTTCGTGGTAAGTAGGGTGTCGAACACTAAGAGCGAGGTCATTAACCTTATAATCTATCAGTATTTTAATTACTACTATTTAAGTAAATTCTAATTACTTGTTAAACGTATGCTATATACGCTTCTAACGGATATGGGGGGTTTTCAGCCTAAGAGACTGACACAGGTTTTATGGAGACAATAATTAATTCTAAACACAATAAACATGCAAGAAAACAATCAGAAGATAAAAGAGTGATGCAAGCCAAATTATAGAAAACTGTATTAGCCATATTAAATCCGATTAAATGCTAATTTGTTTATTTAGTGCAATGATTTCTTGTCTCGAAGCGGCATATCATTCTTAAGACTTAGGCAGGACATCATCCTAAGACCTAGACACATTGAATCCTGTCACAATTAACGCATTCGCATAAAGCATCCTTTTAGTTTAATTATAATCTATTTAGGGATTATAGCAATGTTGATCTTGATAAACCCTAGCCCATCGGGACTTTACCCACTTACTGTTTGACAGTATTTTATATACTGGTAGTCCACTATTAAAATCTTCATCAATTAATCAAGAACATACTTGTTGAAACATTACGGGTCACCTGCCGGTCCAACTAAGCTCTTAATTTAAAGACAAAGACAGAACGTTACTTGTGATCCTATTGGTCCAGTAATATAAAACACGATATGGAGAGCTATCCCAGTATCTAGCTCGCTTGTTAGGCGTAACTAGACCCAGTTGAATGATAGGTCGCATATTCAAACACGTAGACAAGTATCATGTGATAAACATAATTAAACTTTCAACGATAAATTAAGTAAATCGATTTTAAAACAAACCAAACATTAAATCTTCATTAAGATGGCTAATACCCAAGGGTATTAGCCCATAACCATTGTAATTATACAAGCGTGATCAATTAACCAAGGTAAACTAAACGTTTTACCGAACGATACCAAAAATTAAATGATTACAAGAGTAAGGAAATTACACGGTGTCTTCTATGGAATCGTGATCAATGTTTGACCTTTGTTGCTCTTCTTTTCTTCAAAAAATTATCTTTTGTGTGTATGGTATGAAGAATATGATTTTGCACACTAAAAACTCATTTTGAGTCTTTTATTTATAACCTCTGAAAAATACTAGATACGCCGTATTGGGCTAGGCCAATACGGCGTATTAGGGTGTATCCCTTGGAGTGCGCGCAAAGTTTAAGATCAGTATAATATACATTCCCAAAATATAATATCTTCGTATCTCTGAATAGTTATCTTCATGGATACGGCGTATGGCAGAAGGTGAATACGCTGTATTGGGAATTGTGAATACGCGTTTTCTTATGAATACTTGGTGTTGATACGCCGTATCTCTTTTCCTGGATACAGCGTATTGGTCAGAAATGATTAATCTTCAAATGTCTTCGTTTTAGCTCCAAAATAGGCGCCTTTTAGCATGTCTTCATAAATCACTCCTCAATTACTGCAAATAACACTTTTAAATAATTAAGTACACATTTTTGCAATAATTATACAAAAGTGGTTAGTTTATTCGGGATAAATGATGATATAAATGTGACGTTATTTGATGTCATTAAATATCCCCCCACTTGAATCCTACTTGTCCTCAAGTAGACTCTAGATTATTGAAAACATATCCTAACCGAAGTCAAGGATTTTTTCGCTTAAGCACTTCTTTCGTTTTAATCACCTGTACAAGACCAAGCACCTCACGAAATATGGAAATGAAATCACTCAGATCACTCAACTAATCTAAGGTTTAACATTTAAGAGGTACGCTCAATTGCTCGGTCATGATTAGCTTCGTATCATAAGCTTGGCAAGGATACACATCTCCACCACTAGAGCTAAGGAGAAACAAGTCAAAAGATAAACTGGGTTTTTATTAAAGGCTAAGGGTTAATCATTCTAATAGTATTTCACCGACAGTACCACCCTAACAAGGCAGCTAAAGCACACATACACGGCCGTAACGACGGAATAGAAATGTGTGTTCAAACACATCTTCATTCGAGTTTAACCAAAGGTTAGGATGAAGAATGATATAGGGTAGGGACCTTCTAGTTTTCACCAAAAGTCGTAAACCAACAAGGAGGCTAAATCTCGCATACATGGCCGTAACGACAGAATAGACATGCATGACTCACTCCAACCTCGTTTGAGTAAAACCTAAGGTTAATCGCTAGGAATGGGAAGTAAATGGTTGTTAAATAAAATTCACAAAACAAATAGATTAAGCTTTAAACAAATAAGGTAGTTGCTAGTAACTTTTCCCCCCGACTGTTCCATGATAAAGACTCGAAATATATACAAACGCCTCGATCATAGAGATGACAAAGACAACCTAAGTTGGCGTTCCCATAACGGTCAACTTCCCTTACATCCCAAACTTACATACTTTTACAAAAGTGGTGATATCGGTCACTTAATACAAAACTATACATCGTTGACTTTTAATCCACGAATAATCAATACTTCCAAGAATTTATTCAGTTTAAGTTTAACGAACCGACTATAAAACTTCATTCTCTTTCTTTTGATGCATTTTCTATTTTTCCATTTTTTTAAACATAACATAAATCTCGGTGCAATTTTACTGTCTTCACAATCATAATTTTTCCGGATAATTTTTCTTCAACTCTTCTCCTTCGGACATAATACATAATCGCGAAAGTAGCAAAATAGACGAGCTATAATTTTTCCCTTTGCAATGTGCAAATTCCCGACCATAACAGAGATAGAAAATTTCACTTTGACACGGGAAATACAAAACTTTACACAAAAGCAAGTAGCAACTTGATTAAAGTAGGCTTAATCTACAGGGTAGGCTAAGGTGTAACGGTGTAACGAAATAGACATATGGTATGAAATAGACAGGAATGGCTCAACATGTTTTTCTAAGGGATCTTACTTTTAAAGTGAGAGTAAACAAAGGGTTATACGGGATTTAACTAACTAGTGTAGTTAGTTCATTTTACAACATTTAGGCTTTTTGGTTTATTCCTAGAAATTTACTAGTTAAAAATGTTTCTCCATATAAATCCATAGTACTCATCATTGCGGTCTTGAGTGTTATACCAGGACAAGTTCTTAAGTCTACTACATCACCAGCACACTCATAATTTTTGTGGAATTTTTAGTAAATGTTTGGAAACGGAATACGCTTAATTCTCACAAATTAGCATTAAGGGTTATAGTGTGCGAGGTCATGTAACTAGTAATTTTTACAAAAGTTATGCTAGATTTTTTTTAATTTGGCATAATTTAAGCACATTCGCATGTTATTTGTAAAAGAAAGGACAAGTAGGCATTCTAATTCTACATCCCCTCACTTAGATTATATAACGTCCTCGTTGTATAGATAAAACAATACAGAAAATAGGAAATAGAATTAGAACGAGGAACTCCCCTGATATGTTGCTTGGGATGATTCTTCAATTTGAGTTCTTTGAGCAAAAACTATGTTGACGAGGCTTCAGAATGCTCGTACGAGTTCAACACACGCCTTTTTTCAGAGTATACCATATCATCGATTTTCTTTAAAGCAAGGTCCTGCATAAAAGAGTAGAAGACAAAGGTGCAATTCCTAACTCGGTTATACAAAACTTATAATGCAGGAAAACAATTAAACACACGACTGTACAAGGATCAATACGCCGTATCCCAAATGCTAGGATACGCCGTATGGTTCCTGTAAAAACAATTTAAATATTTAAAGTACTAAAATTAAATTACAGAGTGATAACGTCCAGACACATCCATAGGCCATATCCAGAGGGGTTCGATACGTCGTATGGGGTGTTTGGGAAGACAAACTCGTACAAAAACAATTAAAAATAGTTCAAACAAATTAAAAACGACCGGGTTGTCTCCCGGGAAGCACTTTTGTTTCAGTTAGTCGTTAAGTTCGACTTTTCCCTTCCAGCATTCACTCTTCATCGGGTGTTACCACGACCCATCCTTCATCAATGATACGTAAGAGTTCTCGATAAGCGTCGAGGATGTCCTTTGAGTGGTTGAGGTACTCAGACTCTTTTATGGCAATGTATTCTTTGTCAACATTAAATGAGTACTTCATCATCTCGAATCTCCTGACTTTGCAAACTGATGGTTCAAGAGTGGGATCATCCCTGCGTTCATCATGCCCTTGAGCGTTGCTTGTGTCATAATTTCTACCAAGGATATTGTTAACCTCAAGATAAGGGTCATGTGCCCTTTTAGTTTTGATGTTTGCATATGGTCTCTGACCGTAACTTTCCAAACGAGTGAATGGCGCAACTTCATTAGCATTTATCTTCCACCAACATTCTTGTAGCTTTACAAGCACATTATAGTCTAATTCGTGGAAGTTCCCAAAACTATTAATCAACCATGCACATAATTTTATAACACCGGGAGTTGCATTTCCCCATGATTCTTCAACTTTTTCTTTGTGCATTAAGGTTTCTTCTTTTAGTCTTCCGTCAGCAAGTTTATCATACCACTTGTGATCTTGGAAATAAGTCATGCTTCCAACCCGAACCATCCCAGGTAGCTCTCCACCATTACAAAACCCGTCAATATCTGAGCTACATGTGGGCCATTTGGTCACTCCATTCTTAAAGTGATATGATTCACATAGTTGATCACATAGTTGATATGGCACCCTATTATCTAACCATGGTTCTTTAAGATCCCTTGTCACAGGATTATTCAACTTATATTCCTCGTAGGTCCTAGTTCCTTGGATATCAAAAGTAAAGAAATCCTTGTCAATTTTAAGGAAGTAGTTGAAATCGTTGAAAGCTTCACACAAGGGTGTCTCGAAGTCAAATAGATTCCCTTCAATCTTGAAGATGTCAGTAACATCGTCGGGGTCATCGTCCTCAACGGATACTGTAGTA
This sequence comes from Tanacetum coccineum, assembly GCA_026074375.1. NCBI lineage: Eukaryota > Viridiplantae > Streptophyta > Magnoliopsida > Asterales > Asteraceae > Tanacetum > Tanacetum coccineum. The sequence continues at coordinate 69,944 of BQNB010008532.1, read as the reverse complement.
TCGAATATTCCCTTAATGAAACACTGGATAAACTGTCACTATGCGAATCTAGGTTGGTAGAGTACATAAGAGAACACACGATATAGTTTCCTCAAACGATTGACTTTTATAAACCTTTGAATATCTGCCTAAATTGCAGATCCCTAATACAATACTAATAAATCTTAACTTCCAGTGTTTTTCTTATGTTTGGTTCTATATTCCTAAATATCTTCCCTAGAGAGCCTTTTATAGGACATAAGGATAACCTCTAGTAGATGTACAGTCCTTGATATATCATATAAACACTAATTGATACTTATCACTAATAACTTGTACAAGATAAATGCTAAAACAACCGATTAAACTTTAGTAGTTCCTATAACCACGGCAGTACTTCGAGCTTTGACTGGCAAGTAACCGTTTTAGAATTCTACTTAGCATAACTTTGAATCTTTTTCATTTAGCATACTTGACTTTTGTTCGTGGGCAGAACTTTGACTTTTTACGTGTCAGAACTTTGATCCTTTTGACTTGTATTTCCCAACAATTCCTCTCCTAACATTGGAGATTCTACTTCTTGACTTCAAGTTTCTTGATAGTTGGTCCTTCGGTTGTTCAGCAACAAACTGGTTTGTCTAGAAAGCAGTTCTTATAGCCTTTAATATTTCTAAGACTTCATCCTTTGAGGCAGAATCTTGTCACAATCTGTTTTGAGGTATCTTTAACGAAACTTCTTTATCTTGAACAACAGATTTCTCAAATATCTTTGTCTTTTGCCTCAAACAGATTTTCTTCTCAGCAACATGTCTTGTTTCAGCAACATGAATGGATGTGATGAGCCTTTACCAAGTAAGCCAATCACTATAAGCTTGGGCTGAGGTCAGGTTCTTTGGAACCTAGAAAAAGTAATAATCCCATGATGAACTGAAAATCACTTCAACAACTCAGTAACATGAATCATAAGTGTGTTAGTACTATATGACTTTGGTAATTCATTACAACCATTAATACGGATTTGAATAGTCTTTACCTGAAGCCTAGTTTGCTTCAGACTATCAGACTCTCAGTACAAAAAACATGGGTAGTTGAGGACCATATAGGTTTTGAGCAAACTATTAAAGCTATCAACGGATTTTGATTGCTCTTTACCAAAAAGAAGCCGATTTGCTTTTGAGTAGACCAATAATTCAAGTGTAATACCATGGTTATTGATCACCATACAATTTTTGGTAAATTGTCAACCATCACAGATTTGAGATGTTCTTAACAAAACTGTTTGATTGGAACTAGGTCAATTCCTTGTGTTTGTAAGACATGGTGAAGTTGAATACCATTTGCAGTAGTGGGTGGTTACCCAACACCAATCCCTTAGAACAGTTTATGTTCAAATATTATGCCTTAAACCTGTTTGCACACTCAAATCATTCACCATAATGGTCAAAACAACTTTTTAACTAGTAGTACCTTCATCAAGGTACTGTTTGTTATAATCTACAGTACTTTTAAAACAAAGTACTGCTTTGTTCACATTAAGTCTATTTATCAAAGTAAAGATATATATAAAGAAAATTTGATAAAACATAACCAGTTGGTTTTTAAGAATTGGTCACCATTGGCTAAGTTGTCCATAAAAGATGAACAGAAGTATCAAGTAATTGGCTGATCTACACTTAATTCGTCTTCAACTTCCATTCCAGTTTCCAGCATCCTATCATCAACTCTGTTGATAGAGAATATCTTCTCTCATACCACATATTAATCATAGTGCCATCTTCTATCTCTAGCGTATGCACTCCCAAGATTCATGAAACTTCATCTTATATCTCCCATTCTTCTTGATGCCTTCAAGAAGTCATCATCACTTTATTCAGCCGTCTCCCGAAATATGTTATATCACCTTAGAACATAAAACCTAATCCGGTTGGGAGAATGCGTCATAATAGTCATCAACCACCGATATAGGTGAATATAAATCCTGTCTATCTAAACAGTGCAGTATCTCCCACAAAGTATCAAAAGCCCTAAAATGATTATTCTCTCGTTGAATGATAAGTACTCTCCATCAGGTGGAATCAATAACTATTGAAGCTCTGAAATCATGGAGAATTCCTCTAGTGACTCTTATCGATACACTCTTCTCAAAGTCTACAACCCTAAGGTAATTTCTGAGCTCATCAATTGTTTCTGTTCTTAACTTAGGCTTCTTTGATGGTTGTTCTTCAGATATTGTAGCTTTCCTTTTCCTTAAGAGTCTTTTTGCATCTCTTTCCTTCAACATCTCACTTTCTTTCTCTGAATCCATTGGAATAAAGTCTTTGAAGGATGTCTTTTAATAATGCTTGAACTTTTGTGCCAATAAATCCTTCATCTGTGGATACTTAAGTATTCTGCAAGTTTTTGTATCCTTGACCTTTTAAGAAACTCATCATTTGATTCTTTCTTGAGCAAGAGAAGTAAGGTATCTTCAAAAGATATCTTTGACTTTGTTTTCTATCAATTCTATCAACCTCTTTCTTTCCTTCTTCTGCTCCCATTCAGCTTGAAATTTTTCTAGCAACCCTCCTCATCGTTTGTAGTTTCCAAGGCTCTGGATTTGTTTTGAAGAGTTAATTTCTCTTTTTAGTTCTGCAACCAGTATCCCCTTTGCCTTTATCTTTAGGATCAGTACCTTGAGTTGGTGCTGTAGAGGTAGTTTGTATGATGACCGGAATGCTTAAACCTCTGGCAAGAAATAGAAACAATAACTTCAGCACATTACGTTGCTTCTACAGATTCCATAACTATGGAATTAGAGTCGAAGTGGGCTTGAAGGACCTGCTTCCTCTTCAAATTTTAGGGTCGCTTGAGTAATAGTACACTGTCTAGCAGGTACTTTATTGTCACCAAATCCAATTCTTCTGTGTCTCCACTCCTACATAGAAGCTTCTTCTCTCAGTATTGACATTTTCAGTTCTCATCACTTTTTCTTTCGCAAATCAGGAGCAACAGCAGCATCATTGATTAGCAATATCATGCAAAGAAAGGATGTATAATCCTTCTTCCTGAACATTGTGCTCTTCACACAATTTCCTCAAACCTTAAATTCCCTCCCAATTTGACTGAAGACACTTTTTTCTTATAGCTTCTTTCTTCAGTGCTCTTTTGCTTGCTTAAGGTTTTGATTCTCTTACCCAAAGAGCATATGCTTGACACTGGCTGACGAATTTGTGACAATTTTCTTGACTTGGCTTTGAGCTTGAGTGTATGTGTTTTAGCATGAGAAAAGTGAGTTTGCTTCTTGTAGTCTCCGTAACTCCCTGTTCAAAGCATATATATCCTAAAATCCCTCACTCCTCAGATTGTTAAACGCATCCTGTGGGAAGTATAATCATTGGAGATTAGGAATAGATGGCAGCATCATGAGGTTCAGCCGTACCTTGGAATCAACAGTCCTTTGTATGTCAGCAGTCCCTTAGATAGGTTAGCAGTACCATGGAGGGAAGCATACCTTTTACTGAAGCCAATACCATTTTACAGCAGCAGTACCTTGAGAGTGATAAAACAACACTATGAGTTGTAGTGGCCTATGAGCATCCCTTGCTGAAGTTGTAGCCCTAGAATGAGGACTAGTAACTCTGTTCTTCCTCCCTTCCAATGCTGTTTACTACTTCTAACAAAATGGGAGTCAAGGGTGTAATCCTATCATGAGAACTAGGCTAATGCTTCCTCATAAATGAAAAAACTTTGGAAGAAGTGAAACTGATGGTATAAAGTCCTACTCTGTCTCTCCTCTAACTTCTTTTCAAAAACAACTGAACGAACTAGGATACATAAGAAAAGGTGTACCATGTGAAATATGTTCCTAGCATCCAGTTAGAATCATCAAGGAGAAATTAAATTTTCGGTTTGTGGCAAGACCTACAAGAGCAGAGGCAATGTTTGTACCGAATTGTTCCCATGAAGTGCTCTTAGGACTTAAACAGTGGAGTAAGACATGAACTAAATACTTCCACTGAGGGCTAAAAAGAGGTTTTAGAGAAATGAGTGTGCCTAAGTTACCACCTCGTAGGCCAATAACTCTGACAACAATCCCAAATGACTTGCTTTTAGGAAAGCAATCAACTCCATTTGCATCCATCAAAGAGTAGTCAGCTCGTATGTTTGCTTCAAGATCAAAATCTACCTGTGGCTAAGCTACTTGGCGCGAAGTAGGTATGTCATTGATCACTTTGAGAGTAGCGGTAGCCCAAAATTGTTGAAGCCATGTGACCAGATAAGATCATGGAACAACCAACAAAGAGTAATTAAAGATCATCAGTAGAAGTTGATGAGTTTGATAATAAGAGATCAGCATTCTGAGCCGTCTTTTCCACACACGCAATCATGTTGTGCTTGTTACAAGTGCGAATGTTTGCCATTTGAAGGGAATATAATTTGCGACGAAGTTATTAATTTAAAATTAATGAAAAAAAGAGATAGATGGAGAAAAATGCAATTCATTGAGTATTTATAGGTTGTTATGGAAAACAATGAAGTTAACCGTTGTAAAAACGTTTTATGCGCAAAAACGTACGTTTGAGCCGTTGACCGAACGTTGAAACATTAGCTATTGTTTGACTTAATGCAGTACTTCAAAGGTGCATAGCAGTACTTTGAGTATGGATAGCAGTACTTTCAACATCAAGAAAGTATGTCCAACTCCAATATGTGCAACGACAACCCTTCAACCTTGCAAACTCTCTCTTCAAATCAGCAAATCTCTGGAAAAATTCATTCATATCCTCCCTCATAGTTAGCTATATTGCTTCCAATATCCATTCTACCAAAACATACTTTACTGATCACCAGTACTTATATATGTATCCTCCCCTTAAAGATATCTAGGTGGGTTCCATCATCCCAATTTGTTACCACAAAAAGTTGAATCTTGGCAAGTCAAAGCCTTTGGTGAGTACATCTGCTACTTGTTCATTCATATGAACCTTTACCACATAATGATCCTTTGCTCATAACAATCTCGAATGAAGTGATGTCGAATCTTATTATGCTTGGACTTGATGTGAAAAACAGTATTTTTGCACAATGCAAAATGGTGCTCTCATTATCTAATGGATTTCAGTGTCATGAATTTAAATCCATAACAGAGTAGTTTGATTTTGCATCCAAAGAACCTGATCACAACAACTTGCGCTGCTAACATAATGCTTCTTCTGTAGAGAGATAGCCCACCAAAAAAAGATATTGCGTTTGTTTCTTGCATTGCCAAGAAACTAGTCTTCTTCCAAGATTTTGACATCCTTCCTGAAGTTGATCTTCTATCATGGTGGTCCCCGCATAACACTGTCCGAATAAGATATCCAAAATGAAAAAGTAGATCTTTAGGATACCAAAAACCCAAATTAGTTGATGTATTTGAGTACCCAAAGATCCTTTAGACAGCATGAAGATGAGAAACCTTTGGAGTTGACTTGAAATTGCACACAGACAAAACACAAACATTATGGTCTGTCTTGAAGCAGATTAAGTACATGGAACACCCAATCATAGACCGGTTAAAGATGTACATCAACATCTTCACCTTCCTTTCATCTTTTCTAAGATTTATGACTTCAAGGAGTAGATGCGGCTTAATGGTTCTAATTCAAACTTGTTTAAAATGTATTAACATAATTTGTCTTGAACTTAGAAATATACCGCCCATTTTTGATTGCTTGCTTTTAACCCCCAAAAAGAAAGTGAGTTCACACATGAACTCATTTGTGAATTCCTTTTGCATAAGATCTTCAAAAACCTTCACCATAGAAGACTAGGTGGATCCAAAGATGAATATCATCACAACAAATACCTTACCAACATGATATCTCTGTCTTCTTCTTAAAAAACATGTTTTATCAATAGCCCTCTCCTATATCCTGCTTCAAAAGAAAAGTAGAAAGTCCTTTCATTACCATGCTCTGTGGGCTTGATGCAGGCCATAAAGTGCCTTGACAACTCTGAAGACCTTGATTTTGGATAGCAGGAATCTCACAACCTGGAGCTGTTTGACATAGACCTCTTCTGTGATGTTGCCCATACAAAAATGCACTTTAGACATCCATCTGATAGACAGTAAAGCCCAGGAAAGATGCAAATTCCAAAGAAGAGTCGATTGCTTCAATTCAGTCAACTGGTGCAAATACTTTCATCATAATCTCCAGCACCTTCTTCTACGTCTGTACCCATGTGCAACAAGGCGTGCTTTGTTCTTGATAATATACCCCGATCATCTCTCTTTGTTTCTAAAAACCCATTTAGTTCCAATCACCACTCTTGGCCTTCTGGTAGGTCACATAACACCCAAACCTCTTGTAGTTGAATTGAAGCAGTTCTTCTGCCCGCATCAACCGCAACTTTCCATCTGCAAGGGCTTTAAAAAAAAAGAGAAAAAAAGAGACTTTCTTGGGTTTCCTCTTGAGATAAGAAACAAGCAAACAAGCCATGTTTGTTGATCTTTGTGGTTTATTCTATATTGGTTGTATATGAAAGAACAGCAATGCTTGATGTTGGTTTGGATACATCTTGAAGTCTTCCTTCTTGTTTGAACCCCAGCAACTTTTTGCCAAGTAATTTGACTTTAAGATGAATCTATATGAAATTCTAAAGTGCTGGGGAGTCAGAGGGAACATCAATGGTAGGATCCATTTTGTTGTAGTCAGCTACTCGCCTTCCTAGCATCAAAAGAGTTTGTAGAGAAAATACCAACTTTTGGATTATCATCATCAGAATCTGTAGTTTATTGCCAGTGAACTTTGAGGAGGTGTATTAGGCAGTACTAAGGGATGATAAGTACTGTCAACCTGTTCTTTTCCTTTGCAAGAGATATCTCCTCTTATCCTCTCAAAAGCAATCCTTTTGATCATCATTATGAGCTTTGCAAGAGATCTTGATGTCATCACACGTATACAATCCTCCTCATGTAAAGATTGTTCTTCAGAGGACAATGACACTTCTTTTGCACATAACGTTCCTCCGGATGCATAGGCGAAGCTGTATTGAACAATGAATATGTGGTCATCTAAATCTTCAACATCATCACAAACATTCCTTGTTCTTTGAATCAAGCAAAGTTGTCTTCCCTTACAGGAATGTAATTCATTGGATGAGTTTAAAGGTCAAGATCAAACATCCAAACAAGACCCGTTGTTCCCTTTGATTCTACTGATTCTCAAAAAGATTTACATGAAGACATCTTTGAACCTTTCTTGTGACCCTGTATATAGTACTCTAAACCCTTGCGTTAGTATAGTATCCCAACATATACCTCTTCTGACTGCCATCAAACTTACGCCAAAAGACTCAGATTATTAAGTATAGTCAGAGAGCATCCGAAAAGGTCTCATGAAACTGATGTTAGAGATCCTTCCCATCAAAATTTCCATAAGGTAACTTCATTTGAGGTTTAGTCACCAAAACTCTATTAAGCACATAACAAGCAGTATTGACTGCTTCAGCCCAAAATTGAATAGGTAGAAGTGAGTCTCTACATCGTACCACCTCTTCAATATAGACCGTTCTTTCTTTCTGCAACACCATTTGTCTGTGGGAGTCCTGGCAATGTGCTATATCACTCTTGATTCCTTTCTTGGCACAAACTCTATTCATAAGTTGATTCTTGAACACTGTTCCATGATCACACCGATGTTCTTATCACTGTTTATTTGTACTAATCCTGTTTCCAAACCCACAATCGAAATCATGAAGTATAAATAAAAATAGCATATGTTTCATCCTTGTAGGCCCAAGAAAAACACCCAACTTAATTGCTGCAGTCAATCATGACTCACCAAGCATTACTTTTTCTTGATTATACTGCTCTACGAAACAGGTCCAAATAAGTCCATGTGTGAAGCAATCAAGAGCTATCTATTGGACATCCGTATCCTCAATCTTCATGCAAATGCCCTGTGTTTGTTTACCCTTTCTACATGCCAAACATGAGTGATCAAGCTTGAATGGTCAATTGATGTAATAACCGCCTAACTAATCGCAGAATTTGCCGTTTAACCAACTTGTTGATATTTTTGAAGTTGACAGTAGCCCCAGTCTCTGTGCCATAGGAACAGCTGCATCCTTCGTGTTGCCTTTGCTACCAATACAAGTGATTCCACCAAGGAAAAAAATTCTTTTAGATCCAAAGCTGTATACAACATGTCTTTCTAGGACTCTATGAATTACCAAATCTTCCTCACAAACTTAAACTTTGTGGATATATTATGACTTCTTTAACTGTGAAGAAACATTGTCTTCTTACACAGATTTGAGAAACAGATAAGAGATTAAACTTGAGCACCTCCACATACTAACTTCTCAAAGTCTAAGCATGATGTCTTAATGGTTCCGTTTCCTGAGATTTCTCACCTTTAGATGTCATATCCAAAGCCACATAACCACCTTTGAACTCTTTTAAAATCAGACAACATGTCCTGTCTCCTGTCATACTATCCAGAGCATCCACTGTCAATGAAGCATAGTCATGAAACTTCGTGCTGGATTCCCTGTACATAAATTTCAAAAAAATTTAGACTCTTTTAGGACCCAATTCCGATAACTGACTTATGATACCCCTAATGGAGTTTACATACTCACATAGGCTTAGTGTGTAAGATCCATTACCCCTATTCACAGAAATCTAGATAGTTCCTTTGGTTTCCATGATTGTTTTAGACTTATCTTGCAACTCTTTTTTGACAGTTTGTGGAAGTACAGCTTGGATCCAAACAATACAACCTTTTCTTTACCCAGAAATCGAGATCTAACACTTTTCTTGGGTCTTTGGGTCTATGAGAAGTCCTTTGTGGTAGGATAGACCTCGATGATGGTAGAGTAAATTGAGATTAAGGTCTTCATATTAACATCCGTTAGGATAATAACTTCCCATCATTACCTTCGTGAAAGTAACTGCAAGTGGTAACTGCTAGAATTCTAGCATACCTTGAAAAGTCACATTAGCATAACATTTCGAAGGACAGTATTTTTCCATTTTATGGACCAAGCATACTTTATCAAACCCATTCCCTTTTAAGTACTGCTGATGGAATAAAAGATCCTCCTTTGGTGAGGGTACCTAGAGTTTCTTGAGAAATTACTATGGTTCCTCTTTGGATGTTTGTTTCAAACTGGTCTTGTTTCCCTTGAACCCTGTGTCCCTTAGGTTTAAGAGTTAGGGATGTGTTGGTAAATTCTTTTCATGTGATTGAGTCCTTAATAAGATGATCAGGACTGTACAAACAAAACAAATTTAGCCCCCTCTGTTCCCAATCCCCTTTTTCCTATATTCTGTCCAACACCGTTTGGTGACCTGTTTTTCAAAAGATGTTTATCACTATTCTCTGATTAAACGCAGTTTTTCCCTTTTACATTCTGAAACATCAATCTCTTCCATTCATCACTATCAACCCAATCTCAATTATACTTTATTTCTATCATTTGCTGATTGACTATATTTTTTTTCCTACTTGATTAGACAACATTATTCCTAAGCTTAGTTCATCTATCCCTTTAAAGAAGAAAGTTGCCCTATGTGGAATAAATTATACCTGTAGTTGGGTACTGCTTTGTTAGACTTTTCTCTTTTGAAGTTTTTCAATACTAGAATCATCAAAAGTTTCATCGCCAGATAAATGTTCGCTTTGCCATATTATACTAGACTCAATCCCAAACCCTATACATGACTCTATCAGACACGATATCTTTTGTTTAGGACTTCGTTTTTGAAGTACAGAAGCATTGACCATTTTTCCAGTCTTACTTTGAAATCATCTCGTTCTATTAAGGCTTGATCTAATTCCTGTTTTGTTTTTCTTCCATTTTCAATCCTGCTTATCTTTAAGTCAATTCCATTTGTTTTCAAACTTATCACCCATGTCATATTCATTCTTTCATTGAGTATAAAGCATGACCTCTAATGACTCTTAGCACATTTGATATCCTAGAATTTTAGTCCTAGCTCTTTTGAAAATTATCTTACTTTCAGTTTCAGAGCTTTCAGCAACTTTTTATAAGACATACTACCTTTGGAACAGTAAGGTACCTCTGAGATTGTAGCCATCAAAGCTAGAGAATACTGATCATCATCAGCTTTGTTGCTCCATCAAAATCATCAAGTCCATCTATGTACCCAAAGGAGTGCATGTCCTCTGCATCAAACTCTATGCACCAATCATCTTGTTCAACTCCAGTCCAGTGCATCATTGCATATGATAACTGTTTACAGCATCAAATCCTTGGTCGCAATCAATATCTTCATGTTGTCTCATTTCATTACGACCTATGCTCTGCTTTCCTGGTATATTAAGCAAATCTACACTCTCTAGCAAAATGACCTAACTTTTGACAATTAAGCAGCATTCAATTTTGACTAACAAAAGTAATCCCATTCTTTAGCTTGAGGTCATTGGATCTTCCTGACTTCCTCATAAAACATCCTTAACCTTGCTGTTATCATAGCCACTTGCCATCGAATGGTCAATTTCTTCCTTAGCAACTCATCAATTTGCAGCAGTCTTCACATCATGAGTTTGGGCATAGATCTTGTTTGAGCAAAGAAGGAACATATGCTTCAGTCGTGAGTAAGAAGCACAGTTGTGGAGCAGTTGGCACGTTGCTCTAGATAGCTTGAGAAATCCTTTTTGATATTGCTGGTTCTAATCATACTTTGTTTCAAATTACTGCCCGTTACTTCTGTGACAAAAAAAGCAATGTTTTGAGAGTATTGTATTTGAAACACCCTTCAATTCATGCTCCAATACACCTTTAAGTTGTTGTAGAGGTCATCAAAGTCTAATTCGTCTAATCCAGGTTGTCCACGAATCATTGTAGCAACAACATGCCACACAGAAGGTAGACTTCTTAGAAACTTCAAATTTGCATCTTCAATGGACACCATTAAGAAAGAACACCCATAGAAATACGTCAATTCTTAGGACTTGCCGGCTATTATCGAAGATTTATCAAATATTTCTCGAAGATTGTAAAGTCTTTGACTGAATTAACCCAGAAAAATAAGAAGTATATCTGGGGTGAAGACCAAGAGTTGACTTTTCAACCACTAAAACAGAAGCTATGTGAAGCTCCAATCTTAGCATTACCAGAAGGAAATGATGATTTTGTTATTTACTATGATGCATCCCATCAAGGTCTGGGAGCGGTGTTAATGCAAAGAGAGAAGGTTATTGCGTATGCATCTCGACAACTTAAGCCTATTGAAGAAAACTATACCACTCACGATCTCGAATTAGGAGCAGTAGTGTTTGCTCTTAAAATTTGGAGACGCTATATGTATGACACCAAATATATTATGTTAACCGATCATAAAAGTCTTCAGCATATCCTTGATCAGAAAGAGTTGAACATGAGACAACGCCGTTGGCTAGAATTGCTTGCAGATTACGATTGTGAAATTCGCTATCATCCTGGAAAGGCAAATGTTGTAGCAGATGCCTTAAGCCGGAAGGAACGAATCAAACCACTTCGAGTTAGATCATTAGTTATTGTAGGATCGATATTCCTTAATGAAACACTGATATACTGTCAACTATGCGGAATCTAGTTGGCAGTACTTAAGAAGAACACACAATAGTTTCTCAAACGATTTCTTTTATAAACCTTTTGAATCTGCCTAAATTGCAGATCCCTAATACAATACTAATAAATCTTAACTCGTGATTTTCTATGTTTGTTCTATATTCTAATATCTTCCTAGAGATCCTTTTATAAACATAAGGATAACCTCTAGTAGATGTACAGTCCTTGTATATCATAAACACTAATTGATACTTATCACTAATAACTGTTACAAGATAAATGCTAAAACAACCGTTTAAACTTTATAGTTCCTATATCCACGGCAGTACTTCGATCTTTGACTGGCAGTACCTTGACTTTCTACTTAGCAGTACTTTGATCTTTCATTTAGCAGTACTTTGACCTTTTGACTTGTATTTCCCAACAATCCTCCCCTAACTTGAATTCTACTTGCTTGACGCCCTTCCAAAGGTTTCTTGATAGTGGTCTCTTTGTTCAGCAATCAGTCTGGATTGTCCCTTGAAAGCAGTTTCTTGCCTTTAATATTTTTTAAGTCTTTCAATACCTTTGAGCAGTATCTTGTACACAATCTGTTTGAGCATCTTGAAATGAAACCCCGTGTTTTGAACATAAACACTTCTTCAAAAATTCTTTGTCTTCGCATCAAACAGATTGTTCTTCTCAGCAACAGGTCTTCTCAGCAACATAAATGGTTTTTATGAGCCTTTACCAAGTAGCCATTCACTCTTGGGCTAGTCAGTTCTTTGGTACCTAGAAAAGGTAATAATCCATGGTGACTGAAAATCACTTCATACCACTCAGAACTTGAACATAGTGGTTTTGAGTACTATATGACCATTTGGTATGTCATTACAACCATAAACGGTATTTGATTATCTTTACCTGAAGCCGAGATGCTCTGGACTAGTCCCAACTCTCAGTAATAAAACATTGGTGAGTTGAGACCACTATATTTTTGAGCAAACAATTAAAGCTATCAACGATTTGAGTTCTCTTTACCGAAAAAGCCGTTTGCTTTGGAGTAGCCAATAATTCAGTGTAATTACCATGGTTAAAATGATCACCAACAATTTTTTGGTAAATGTCAACCTCAACAGATTGAGAATGTCTTACCAAACTGTTTTGATTTGGACTAGTCAATTCTTTTGTGTTTGTAAGACATGTGGAATTGAATACCATTTGCTGTGTGTGGTTAACCAACACTCAATCCCTTAAAACAGTTTGATGTTCAAATAATTATGCCTTAACCTTTTTTTGCACACTCAATCATCACCATATTTCAAAAACAACTTTTAACTACAGTACCTTCATCAAGGTACTGTTGTTTTTACTAGCAGTACTTTTCAAAAAAAGTACTGCTTTTGTTTCACAGTTAAGTCTGTTTTAATCAAAAGTACGATATATATAAAATTAAATTTTGATAAAACCATACCAGTTGTTTCAATTGTCACCATTTGCATTGTCCATATGATGAACAGTGTATCAAAGTAATGCTGTCTCACTTTTTCGTCTTCATTCCATTCCATGTTCCAGCATCCTTATCATCAACTCTCTTGATAGAGGATATCTTCTCTCAGCCAGCATGTGAATCATAGTGCCATCTTCTATCTCTAGTGTATGCACTCCCGAAGATTCATGAAACCTCCATCTTATAATCTCCCATTCTTCTTGATCCTTCCAGAAGTCATCATCACTTGATTCAGCCGTCTCCCAAATAATGTTTAGATCACCCAGAAGCATCAAACCTAAGCCGGTTGGAGGAATGTGCTCATAATAGTCATCAACAACTCGATATAGGTGATATAAATCCTGTCTATCTAAGACATGCAGTATCTCCCACAAAGTATCAAAAGCCCTAAAATGATTATTCTCTCTGTGAATGATAAGATACTCTCCATCAGGTGAATCAATAACTTGGAGCTCTGTAATCATGGAGATTCCTTCTAGTGACTCTTTATCGTGTACACTCTTTTCAAAGTCTACAACCCTAAGGTAATTTCTGAGCTCATCAATTGTTTCTGTTCTTAACTTAGGCTTCTTTGATGGCTGTTCTTCAGATATTGTAGCTTTCCTTTTCCTTAAGAGTCTTTTTGCATCTCTTTCCTTCAACATCTCCCTTTCTTTCTCTGAATCCATTGGAATAAAGTCTTTGAAGGAGTCTTTAATAGATGCTTGAACTTTGTCATACAATTCCTTCATCTGTGGATACTTAAGTTTTTGCAAATTTTTGTATCCTTGACCTTTTAAGAAACTCATCATTTGATTCCTTTCTTGAGCAAGAGAAGTAGGTTTCTTCAAAGTAGTCTTTGACTTTGTTTTCTTCAATTCTTCAAACCTCTTTCTTTCTTCTTCTGCATCCCATTCAGCTTGAATTTTTCTAGCAACCTCCTCATCATTTGTAGTTTCCAAGGCTCTGATTTGTTGAAGAGTTAATTTCTTCTTTTTAGGTTCTTCAACCAGTATCCCTTTGCCTTTATCTTTAGGATCAGTACCTTGAGTTGGCTGTTGAGGTTGAGTTTGTATGGGACCAGGAATGCTCAAACCTCTTGGTCTAGAAATAGAAACAAGAACTTCAGCAGCATTACGTTGTTCTTCAGAGTCCATAACTTGAATTGGACGAAGTGGGCTTGAAGGACCTGCTTCCTCTTCAAAATTTAGGGTCCTTGGAGTAATAGTACTCTGTCTAGCAGTACTTTGAGTTGTCTCCAAATCCAATTCTTCTGTGTCTCCACTCCTTACATTAGAAGCTTCTTTCTCCTCAATATTGACTTTTTCAGTCTCATCACTTTTTCTTTCCAAATCAGGAGTAACAGCAGCATCTTGATTAGCAATATCATCAAAGAAAGGATGTGCTGTATCTTCTTCCTGAACATTATCTTCTTCCTGAACATTGTGCTCTTCAGACAAAGTTCCTTCATCCTTATTCCTCCCCAATTTGACTGAAGACACTTTCTTCTTATGCTTCTTTCTTCGTCTCTTTTGCTTCTTAAGGTTTTGATTCTCTACCCAAAGAGCATGATGCTTGACCACTGGCTGGACGAATTTGGACAATTTCTTGAGCTTGGCTTTGAGCTTGATTATTTGTTTAGCTTGAGAAAGAGTTTGCTGTCTTGAGTTCTCCTAACTTCCTGTTCAAAGTATATATCTAAAAGTCCCTCATCTCCTCCAGATGTCTGAGACGCATCTGTGGGAGTATAATCATTGGGAGATTTAGGAATAGAAGCAGCATCATGAGGTTCAGCCGTACCTTGGAAGTCAGCAGTCCTTTGTATTGGAGCAGTCCCTTGAGAGGTAGCAGTACCTTGAAAGGAAGCAGTACCTTGTACTGAAGCAGTACGTTGAGAGTGAGCAGCACTTTGAGTTGGAGTGCCTTGAGCAACCCTTGCAGAACTTGCAGCCCTAGAGTGAGGACTAGTACTCTGTTCTTCTTCTGCTGCCAATGCTGAGACTACTTCTAACATAGATGGAGTCAAGGGTGTAATCCTACAGGAGAACTTAGTACTATGCTTCCTCATGAATGTAAACAAGTAGTTGATTTTGCATCCAAAGAACCTGAGCACAACAACTTGCAGCTGCTACATATTCTGCTTCTGTAGAGGAGATAGGATAAGACATTCTTTATCTGTGAAGAGTACATTGTGCTTCTTATCACAGATTTGAGAAACAGATAAAAGATTTTAAACTTTTGGTTTGTGGTCTAGACTACAAGTGGCAAAAAAGATAAAGGCAATGTTTGTCCCTAATTGTTCCCATTGGAAGTGCTCTTAGGACTAAGGCAGTGATGTAATTCATGGACCAAGTAATTCCACTGTGGGGCTAAATAACGGTTTAGTAGAAAGTGAGTTGTGCTAAGTTACCCTCGTAGCAATATCTCTGAGCAGTCCAAATAACTTGCTTAGGAAAAGCAATACATTTTTTTTTTTTTTTATTTTTTTATCTCCATTTTCATCATCAAAGATTTGGTTCAGCTCGAATGGTTGCTTCAGATAATCAAAAATCTTCTTGCCAGCTCCTTGGCGCGGATTGTGAGGTTACGTCAAATTGGATCACTTTGAGGTGTGGTGGTAGTCCCAAATTGGTTGAAGCCATGGTCCAATAAGATCAGGAATCAACCAACAAAGAGTAATTAATGGAGCTAGCCAGTGAGAAAGGTCGATGTTTTGGATAAAAAAATCAGCATTTGAGCCGTATTGTCCACACACGCAATTCATGTTGTGCTTGTTACAAGAGCGAATGTTTGACATTTGAAGGGAAATTTAATGTGCGTCGGAGGTTGTAATTTAAAAAGTTATGAAAGATAAAAGAATAGAGTGAGAGAAAATATACCAATCAGTTGAGTATTTTTGGGTTGTGTTAGATAAACTATGGATGTTACCGTTGTTAATAGTTTTTAGGCAGATAAAACGTCGTTTGACGTTGACCGAACGTTAGAAACAGTACTTTGTTGTCTAGGCAAGTACTTCTAAGGCAAGCTCATACTTTGCAGTTGGTTTAGCAGTTACTTTCAAACACAAAAAGAATGTCCAACTCAATATGTGCAACGACATCCCTTCAACTTTGCAAACTATCTCTTCAAATCATCATACCTCTGATAAATCATTCATATCACTCCCCTTAAATATAGCTAGAGGTGCTTCAAAAAATCAATCTAAACCAAATCGTACTTTACTTGATCACCTAGTACTTTTTATGTGATCCTCCCTCAAAGATAGTATGGGTTCTTCATCCCAATTGTTACCACCAAGTTAAATCTTGCCAAGTCAAAGCCTTTGGTGGTTAAATCTGCTACAGTGTCTCAGTATGAACCTTGACACATTAATGAGCCTTTGTCATAACAATCTCGATATGAAGTGATGTCGAATCTTGAAATGATTGGTCTTATGAGTGGAAAAACAGGATTTTTCACATTGCAAATGGTGCTCTATTGTTATAGGGATTTTCAGTGTTTCATGAAGTTAATACCATATTCAAGTAGTGATTTTGCATCCAAAAGAACTGAGCACATTAACAACTAGCAGCTGCTACATATTCTGCTTCTGTTGAGGAGTAGCACTCAATTGTTTGTTTTTCTTTGCATTGCCAAGAAACTTGTCTTTCTACAAGTTATTGACATCCTCCTGAAGTTGATCTTCTATCACCCTTGATTGTCCCCAGCATTTGTCTCTATCCGTATAAAGCTTCAAATGATAAAAGGAGGGTCTTTTGGCTACCATCAACCCAAATTAGGTTGATGTTTGAGATACCTAAAGATCCTTTTGACAGCATGTAGATGAGAAACCTTTGGAGTGACTTGAAATCATGCCACAGACACAAACATCAAACATGATGTCTGGTCTTGAAGCAGTTAAGTACATGAGACATCCAATCATAGACCTGTAAAGATGTACATCAACATCTTCACCTTCTTCATCTTTTCCTAGAGATTTATGAGCTTCAATAGGAGTAGATGCGGGCTTAATGGTTCTAAAGTCAAACTTGTTGAGAATGTTTTCACATATTTGTCTTGACCTTAGAAAAATACTCACATTAGATTTGCTGGACTTGAAGCCCTTAAAAAGAAAGTGAGTTCCCCATGGAACTCATTCTTGTATTCCCTTTTGCATAAGTTCTTCAAATTCCCTTCACCATAAATATCTTGGTAGATCCAAAGATGATATCATCAAACATTACCGGGTCCAACATGATATCTTTTCTATCCTTCTTAATAACAGAGTTTTATCAATAGCCCCTCTCCTATATCCTGCTTCAAAAGAAGAGTGGAAAGTCTTTCATACCTGCTCTTGGGGGCTTGATGAGGCACATTAAGTGCCTTGACAAACTCTGTAGACTTGTTTGATCGATGAGCAGGATTTCAAAACCTGGAGGCTTTTGAAATATACCTCTTCGTGTTGTTGCCATACAAAAATGGCACTTTTGAATCCATCTGATAGACAAGTATAAGCCCATGAAATATGCAAATGCCAAAAAGTGTCTGTTTGCTTCATTTCTGAGCAACAGGTGCATAATTCTTCATCATAATCCACACATTCTTTTGTCTGTACCCTTGTGCAATAGGCGTGCTTTGTTCTTGATATTGTTCACACGTTCATTCTCTTGTTTCTAAAAACCCATTTAGTTCCAATCACCCTCTTGCCTTTGGTAGGTCACATAAACACCCATACTCTTGTAGCTTGAATTGAAGCAGTTCTTCTTGAAAAATTCGCTTCAACCCAAACTTTCTTCTGCTAAGGTTGAGAGACTTTCTTGGGTTCCTCTTGAGATAAGAAACAAGCAAACAAAGCATGTTTGTGATCTTTGTGGTTAGTTCTATTTTGCTTGTATTGAAGGGACAGCAAGCTTGATGTTGATTTGAAGTATGTCTTGAAGCTTTCCTTCATGTTTGAACCCCGGCAGTTCTTTTGCCAATTTTGACTTTGAGGATGAATCTTTTGAATTCTAAGTGTGAGGAGTAGAGGGAAACATCAATGGTAGGATGCCATGTTGTTGTAGTCAGTACTCCGCCCTTCCTTCAGCATCAAGAGTTTGTAGAGAAAACACCATCTGTTGGAGTATTCTTTCAGCAGAAATCTGTTGGTGTATTGCCAGTACTTTGAGGAGGTGTGTTAGCAGTACTTAGAGTGAAAGTACTGTCAATATGTTCTTTTCCCTTTGCAATAGATATTCTCCTCTTTTCCTCTTCAAAAGCAATCCTTTGGTCATCATTATGAGCTTTGGCAAGAGATTCTTGATGCATCAAACTTACAAGCTCATCATGTAAAGCTTGATCTTTAAGACTATATTTAACTTCTTTTGCCAGCAAGTACGTTCCTCTGGAGGCATAGACTGAGTGGTATGGAAAATGAATAATTGCTGGTCCATCTAAATCTTTTTCCAGCATATCACATGCTATTCCTTGTTCTCTTTTGAATCAGCATTAGTTTTCTTTCCTGACAGGATGTAATTCATGGGATGGAGTTTAAAGGTAAGATCAAACATCTAATCAGGACCTTTTCCCTTTTGATTCTCCTGATTCTCAAGAAAGTTTACATGAAGACAATCTTGAACCTTTCTTGTGATCCTGTTATAGACTCTAAACCCTTTGCTGTTAGTAGAGTATCCCAACAGATTCTTCTTTTTTGACTTCCATCAAACTTACCCACATGATCAGGAGTATTAAGTATAGTCAGAGAAGCATCCATAAAGGTCTCATGAAACTGATGTTAGGAGATCTTCCCATCAAGATTTCATAAGGTGTCTTCATTTGTGGGTTTAGATCCAACACTCTATTAAGCACATAACAAGCAGTATTGACTGTTCAGCCAAAATTGAATAGGTATAAGGGAGTCTGCTAACTTAGTTTCTAGAGCTTCATTAAGAGTTCTTTTCTTTCTTTCGGCAACACCATTTGTGTGGAGTCCTGGCAAGCTTTAATTCTCTCTTGTTTCTTTCTTGGCCAGACAAAAAATTCACTTCTTAAGTTGATTCTTGGAACTCGGTTCCATGATCTCACCTGATGGTTCTTCTCTTGATGTGTCCCCAGCCTGTTTCCAAAACACCCACAATAAATCATGATGCATATCATATGTTGATCCTTGTAGGACAAGAAAAACAACTCAGGAATTTGTGCAGGTCAGCTGTGACCACCAGCAGGTCTTTTTCGGGGTTATACTGCTACTGAAACATGGTCCAATTAAGTCCATGTGGAGCAATTCAAGAGGTTCTCTTGACAGTTCTTTCCTTCAATCTTGTGCAAGATGCCCGGTGCTGTTACCCTTTTTTTACATGCCACACAAGAGTGATCAAGCTTGTAATGTCTTTTAATGGTAAAACCCCTAACCAGATTGCCTTTAAACCAACTTGTTGATATTTTTGATGTTGACATTCCCCAGTCCTTTTGTGCATAGGGACAGCTTTCATCCTCTGGTGCCTTTTGCACCAAACAAGTGATTCACAGAGGGATATAATATTCTTTAGTATCCATGCTGTAGTCTGCAATGCTTCTAGGAGCTCTAAGAATTACAAATCTTCACTCAACAAACTTGAATTTTGGGGAGCTAGGTAAGACATTCTTTATCTGTGAAGAGAACATTGTGCTTCCTTATCAACAGATTTGTGAAACAGATAAGAGATTAAATTGGCTTCTTCCAATATGTCTAACTTTCTCATAATCTTAGCAAGGATGTCTTAATGGTTCCTTTTCCGGAGTTCTTCCACCTTTAGAGTCATTTTCTAAAGGCCATAACCACCTTTGAACTCTTTAAATCAGACATACTTGTCCTTGTCTCCATGTCATACTTCCAGTGCATCCAACTATCAATGATAGCATGCTTGAGATGCTTCTTCTGGATTGCCCCTGTACAAACAATTTTAGAGAATTTAGACTCTTCTTTTGGGACCAAGTTCATAAACTGACTTGTGGATACCCCTATATGGATTTCATACTCAAAATTTGCTTGAGTGTGTAAGATCCATTACCCCTATTCACAGAATCTAGCTAGTTCCCTTTTGTTTCATGTTTGTTTTGGACTTACTTTGCACTCTTTTTGACAGTTTGGTGGAAGTATGCTTGGGATTCCAACAGTACTTCCTTTCTTTACCAGATCGATTTAACAAATTTTTCTTTGGGTCATTTGTGGTTCTATGAGGAGTCCTTGTGGTAGAAGGCCTCGATGATGGGTGAGTAACTCTGAGGATTCTAGGTCTTCTATTATTCCATCCTTGGATAATAACTTCCATCTGTACTTCGTGAAGGTACTGCCTGTGGTTACTCTAGATCTAGCTAGATAACCTTGATAAGTCCACATTAGCAGTACTTTTTGAAGAGTACTGTTGGGTAATTTTTTGGTCTTAGCAGTACTTATCAACCCATCCCTTGTAAGTACTGCTGATGAAGAAGGATCTCTTTGGTGAGGGCACCTAGAGGTTTTCTTGCGAAAATTACTATGGTTTCACTCCTTTGGATTTTGTTCCAAATGGTCTTGTTTCCCTTTGAACCCTTTGTTCCCTTAGATTTATGAGGTTTGGGTGTTTGTTGGGGTTCTTATGTAGATTGCAGTCTTAATAAGATGATTAGGACTGTATTCATACAAAAATTAATTTACCCCCTTTGTTCCCAAGTCCCTTTGTCCTAGATTCTTGACCAACACTGTTTTGACTGTTTGGTGACCTGTTTTCAAAAGATGTTTCACTATTCTCTGAGTTAAAAGCAGTTTCCTTTTGACTTTCTGAAACATCAGTCTCTTCATCATCACTATCAACCCAATCTTCAATTATGACTTTATTTCTATGCAATTGTGATTGACTAGATTTTGTTTTCTCTTGATCATCACACTTTATTTCCTAATGGCTTGGTCATCTATCCCTGTAAAGGAGACTTTTGCCCTAGGCTGGAATAATTGCGTACCTGTAGTTGGTGGTACTGCGTGTAGGCCTTTTCTCTTTTGAGGAGTTTTCATATGTATACGATCGGTCAAAGTTGTCACCCACTGATGATATGTCACGTTCAGACTATTAACTAGACTCAATCCCAAACGCCTATTAATGACTTATCAGACAATATCTTTGTTTGTTTTTTTTAGTCTTCGTTTTGAAGTACTGAAGCATTTGACCATTTTGCAAGTTTTATTTGGATATCATCTCGTTCTTTTAAGAGCTTGATCTAATTCCTTCTGGTTTATTCTTCTAGTTTCAAATTCTCTTCTCTGTTAAGTCATATTCCATTTTGTTCATTACTTATCACCCCATGTCGTATTCATTATTTTCATGTGTTTTTAGCATGACACGTCTAATGACTCTATGTTCATTTGTTATCTAGAATTTCAAGTCTAGCTCTTTGAAAATTATTCTCTTTCAGTTTGATAGCTTTCAAGCAACTTTTTATATGATTTACTACATTTGGATACAGTAAAGGTACCTCTGAGTTTGTAGCCTGAATCATGAACGAGATTAGAAGATAACCGTACTCATCGATTTGGACTTTGACTTTACTATAAAAGTCTAGAATGAACCAAGGAACAATCGGCTCATTGATTTCGAAAAGAAAATTAAATCGAATGTTGGTGAACAATCGTTCAATGTCGTTGGATTGGTAATAGAGTTGATCCACGACTCGGCCCTCGTGAATGCAATGGTTTTTGATGGGTTTATAGAATTGAGCAAGGACGGGAGAAAAACTAGGTAATTCAGATACTTTAGGGATATATGATATAGTAAGGGAGGTATCACCAATAATTTCTCGAGGCATGTTTATCACCTAAACAAGATAACCAAAAAAAAAATTACTACAAAAAAAATATCTAATAACAGAAAATGAAGTTTTAAAAGCAACTTATGTGGAACAAAGATTACTTCGACTCTAAAGGTACAAATCTAAGAAGTAATCTAAACGTTCCCTAATTTAATTTGACTCAACCTAGAGTGACAAAGAATATATATTAAATTATATATTTCGACACTTAGTGTAAGCTCGTTAAGTGTTTCGATGCTTAATAAGTAGAGTAGGGATTATTTCGATTTTAAAATAAAATTCTAGGAAGTAATCCAAACGCCCCTTTATTAACGAAAGACTAGACCAAGAGCGTCGAAAGATATACATTAAGTTGTATATTTTTCCGATCAATATGAGTGCATTACATGTGACTTAACAAGAATGAAATAATGTATATTTTGACTCAAAATTACAATTTGAAACGTTAAACCAAACGCTTTCTTATTTTATAGTTTTTATTAAAGGGATCAATATATATACATATACATATATATACATATACATATATATACATATACATATACAGGGATGGGTTCTAGAGAAAACCATATTTTGGTAGAAAACCTAGAAAACTCAGAAAACCAAACAGATGCCCTAAAAAAACCAAACAGATGCCCTAATCCAATGATGTCGAAAAATATATATTGAATCATGTATGTTTCGATAATCAATATATGATCATTTTAACATGTTTTTGGCATGAATCAACAATGTACAAGTTTTTGTTTGAAATTTTCTAGTTAAAAAAATTCGAAAATGTATATATATTTTTATAAAAATTTTGACTCAAAATTTTTTTAGTGATTCAATCCTATTGAGAATTTCGAATTCTTATTACTACGAGAATCATATTAGTTATGAATTACTTAATCTAATCATAAGAAATTAAAAGGACACAAAATCAATTGAAAAAAATACCAATTTTGATTAAGAACAAAATTGAGTGAAATCAAAGAAGAAAAGTATGAAGAATCTTACAATAGATGTTCTAAATCACATTGTTGGTGTTTTCCCCTTGCGAAATTGAATCGATTTGGTGTTTGAGGATTTAATTTTGAGGTTTTGGTGATGGTGGTTTCGTCACAGTATGTGCAGGGAGAGAGGGAAGAACAAAAATGTGTGTCTGGTTTTGTGTTTAACTAAAGAGAGGAGTGTTTGGCGATTTTAAGTAGTCGGGCCCCTTAGTGATAAAGGGGTCGCCCCTTTTAACACGGCCGGTCCCCTTAGAGCTAAGGGGGCCACCTATCTGACGACCAAGTTTTTCTTAGTTTTTTTATTTTGACTAGTTTTATCAATATACAATTATTAAAATACGTCGAGAGCTACTAGTAATATTATTTTAGATAACCTAGTTCTCAAAAAATGACGTCGAAGATAAAAGGAAAATACTTGACACATTTAATTAACTTTTCGTTTAATTAAATGGACTTAAATAATTTCTGATGAAATAATTAAGTTGTCAACATTTTTAGACCGAGAAGAGGTTTAGAAATGATTGACAAAATTTGATTGACATTTTAATTAACCTTTTGCTAATTAAAAATACTTTGATTATTCCGGATGAGATAATCAAGTTGTCAAGTTGAGAGAAGATTTAACAAAGATTTTGTGACGTTTTTAATAAACTTCTTGTTAATTGAATAGATCAATTACTTCGGATGAAGTAATTAATTGTCATGATTTAGAGTGTTTGCATGGCGAGAGAGATGATTAATACGTGACGATAAAATAATAGAATGGAGTTAAAGCTCGATAAGACAGTGCTGATAGACGTAGTTCATTGTAGACATGTAGTCGAGGCGGATGTCGTAGTCGAAGGGAGTTTGTTTTATCCATAGTGTTTTGATGTCATGCCTTTCCGACGCTTAAGAAAGTTGTAAAACTAATCCTACTTCTATCTTAATTATTACCCACTAACTCACTTTTCTTCATCTGCGTGAGTTCACTACAAGAGGACACAAAGAAATATTTCTCCCATTTATAGAGGTACATGGAGAATCCTAATTCAACTATATGAGAGCAAAGTTCAACATGAGCAATTTCATGCTTTTTACTTAATTCTAGATAACTATTCAAATGGCATTTCTAGTTACTACACTATTTTCTCAAGCTTAATTTGTATTCTATTAACTATAACACTTTTGTTTAGCAAATATTGCTTGTAGCATGTTGACACATAATTAATTATTTAACAATTAGCACATAATCTACATTCTAAATAAGTAGGAAAGAAGACATACCTTTGCTTACATCGTGTTTACTTCAACATCTTCAAGTGAAAACACTTTGGAGGTGAAATCTTTTGTTAACCCTATCATAGGATTTGAGAATGGATAATGTTGGGAAATACAAGTCAAAAGGTCAAAGTTCTGCCACGAAAAAGTCAAAGTACTGCTAAATGAAAGATCAAAGTACTGCTAAGTAGAAAGTCAAGGTACTGCCAGTCAAAGATCGAAGTACACTGGCCGTGGATATAAGGAACTAAAAGTTTAAACGGTTGTTTTATGCATTTATCTTTAAACAGATATTATGATAAGTAATCAATTAGTGTTTATTATATAACAAGGACTGTAACTAACTACTAGAGGTTATCCTTATGTCTATAAAAGGATCACTAGGAAGATATATAGAATATAGACTAAAGATAGAAAAAACACAAGTTAAGATTGTATTAGTATTGTATTAGGGATCCTGCAATTCAATGGCATATTCAAAAGGTTTATAAAAGAAATCGTAATGAGAAAGTATTGGGTGTTCTTCTTAAGTACTGTCAACTCTAGATTCCGCATAGGTCACAGTATATCAGTGTATCATTAAGGAATATCGATTCCAGACAGTGGTATCAGAGCGTAGTGAAGAGACTTCTGACCTTGAAGAACTTTTAATCAATCGAATCTTTCTAACTCATAAAAATGTCTGAAACAGATACCTATCTCCCACCGGTCCGTCCGTTACAGCACCAGTAATCCCTATAATCAAGAAGGTGAATATGACCTATGTGTCCCCCATGAAGATGCGACAGTATATCAGCGATCACACTGATCACATACAAGGGACATAATCACTAATTTGAAACCAAACCACAACAGATCCTGCATTCCCTCATGTCTGCACCACAAACTTCACTTTCTGCAAAACGCAAGAAGAAACAATATAAGCCCTTAATATATACTTTCTGCCATACCTGATAGACCATCCTTCTCAGTTTATCATGATGCTGTAGATAGCACGATTCGTTTATGGAAATCCTATAAGCCAGATTTGGAGGAAACGAAGCATTAAAGAAGATGCAAAGAATCTGTTGAAACAACAATTTGAGACATTACCATTGATTAGGGAAGACCTAGATTCAGCATATGAAAGGTTCAGCATATCCCTTACATGCTGAATTACATATGCTAAAACGGTGTCCATTGAAATGCAAATTTGAAGTTTCTAAGAATGCCTCCCATCTTGTGGCATGTAGTGGCTACCATGATTCGGGGACAACCTGGATTAGACGAGTTAGACTTTGATGACCTCTACAACAACTTAAAGGTGTATGAGCATGAATTGAAGGGTGTTTCAAATTCAAACTCTCAAAACATTGCTTTTCTGTCCACAGAAGTCAAAGGCAGTACTTTGAAACAAAGTACTTGTTAAACAAGCACATATCCCAAAAGGATATACAACCCAAGCTATCTCGAGCAAGGTGCCTACCTGCTCCCCACTGTGTTTTCTCACTCAGATTGAAATCATAAGCTCCTTCATTGCTCACAAACAAGCATCTATGCCACACAACCTCTATGATGAAGACCTGCTGCAAATTGATGAAGATGCTATGGAAGAAATTGACATTCGATGGCAAGTGGCTATGATAACAGCAAGGATAAGGAAGTTTATGAGGAAGACAGGGAGATCCATTGACCTCAAGCCAAAGAAACGGGATACCTTTGATAAGTCAATAAATTTGATGCTTTAAACTGTCAAAAGTTAGGTCATTTTGCCTAGAGAGTGAGATTGCTAAACTACCAGGAAAACATAGCAAATGGACGTTAATGAAAAGTTGATTGTGGCTATTGAAGATTCAAACTCAAAGCCTTGGTGGCTAACAGACAACAATAAGATATTGATTGGATCCACAAGGAATTTTGATGCTGAACCAGTGACCATATGCTATGATGGCACTGACTGATGTTGAACAAGAAGAATGGAGCATAGATTTGATGCAGAGCACATGACTTTTGACAGATGGTACTGATGATTTTGACTGGAGCAACAAAGCTGATGTTGCACCAGTTATCTCATAATGCTTTTAATGGATACAACACAGAGGTACCTTACTGTTCCAAATGTAGTAAATCTTATAAAAAGTTGCTTGAAAGCTATCAAACTGAAAGAGATAATTTTCAAAGAGCTAGGACTGAAATTCTAGGATATCAAATGAACTTAGAGTCATAGAGGTCATGCTTAAAACCCATTATAAGAAAGAATATGCATGGGTGATAAGTATGAACAAATGGAATATGACTTAAAGATAAGAGTATGAAACGGGAAGAAAAACAAAAGGAATTAAGATCAAGCCTTAAAAGAACAGATGATTTCAAAGTAAAACTTGATAAAATGGTCACATGCTTCAGACTTCATTTAGTTATGGGGGGGGGGGTCCGTAAAAATAAAAAGATTTTGTCCTGATAAGTCATGTATAGGGTTTGGGATTGAGTCTAGCAATAGTATGGAAAGTAACATTTCATCTGGGGATGAAACTTTGACTGATTCTGCGTATGAAAATTTCAAAAGAGAAAAGGCCTACAAAGCAGTACCTCCACCTACAGGTACAATTATTCCACCTAGGGCAAATGTCTCCTTTACAGGGATAGATGAACTAGCCATTAGGAATAAAGTTGTTAATCAAGAGAAAACAAAATCTAGTCAATCAGCAATTGATAGAAATAAAGTCATAATTGAAGATTGGGTTGATAGTGATGATGAAGAGACTGATGTTTCAGAAAGTCAAAAGGAAACTGCTTTTAACTCAGAGAATAGTGAAACATCTTTTGAAAACAGGTCCACCAAATATCCAAAACTGTGTGGTCAAGAAACTAGGACAAAGGGACTTGGGAACAAAGGGGGTAAATTATGTTTTGTATGTTACAGTCCTAATCACCTTATTAAGGACTGTAATCTACATGAAAGAACCTTCAAACACACCCAAACTCATAAACCTAAGGGAACACAGGGTTCAAGGGAAACAAGACCAGTTTGGAACAACATCCAAAGAGTGAACCATAGTAATTTCTCAAGAAACTCTAGGTACCCTCACCAAAGGAGATCCTTTATTCCATCAGCATTACTTACAAGGGATTGGGTTGATAAGTTACTGCAGACCCAAACAATAACAACAAACATACCTTCAAAAAGTACTGCTAATGTGACTTATCAAGGTACTGCTAGATCTAGAGTACCACAGGCAGTACTTTCACGAAGTACTGATGGAAGTTATTATCCAAGGATGGATAATAGAAGACCTAGAATCTCAAGTTACTCACCATCATATCAAGGTCTTCGGGGGGGGTTAAACCCAAGAACCTCCTCATAGACCACAAAGACCCAAGAAAATTGTAAAATCTATCTGGGTAAAGAAAGGAAGTACTATCGGATCCAAGCAGACTTCCAAAATTGTCAAAAAGAGTGGCAATGAAACTCCAAACAAACATGGAGACGCAAAAAGGAACTAATCCTAGATTCTGTGAATAGGGATAATGGATCTTACACACTCAAGCAATTTGAGTATGTAACTCCATTAGGGGTATCCAAGTCAGTTATGACTTGGGTCCCTAAAAGAGTCTAATTCTTTGAAATTGTTTGTACAGGGCAATCCAGAAGAAGATCTCAAGGACTATGCCATCATAGACAGTGGATGCTCTGGAAGTTATGGACCAGGAAAGACAAGGACAAGTTGTCTATTGTTAAAGAGTTCAACAAAGGTGTTATGTGGCATTATGGAAATGACGCTAAAGGTGGAAGAAATCTCAGGAAAAGGAACCATTAAGACCATCATGCTTAGACTTAGCAGAAAGTAGGCTATGTGGAGGACTCAAGTTTAAATCTCTTATCTGTTTCTCAATTCTGTGATAAGAAGCACAATGTTCTCATTCACAGATAAAGAATGATCTTATCCTATCTCCAAAGTTCACTTGTTAGATGAAGATCTGGTAATATCTACGAGCTCCTAGCAAGAAGATTGTATACAAAGCTTAGACTCTAAAGAATATTTATCCCATCTGGTGGAATCACTTGTTTGGTGGTGCAAAAGCAACAGAGATCGAAGTATTTGTCCTATGTGCACAGAAGACAGAGGGGGGGGGGCGCATGATCAACTTCAAAAATATCAACAAGTTGGTTAAAGGCAACTGGTTACAGGAGGCGTTTACCTTCAAAAGACATACAAGCTTGATCACTCTTGTTGTAGGACATGGTAGAAAGGGTAAACAACACAGTAGCATCTTGCAAGAAGATTGAAGAAAGGACTTCATAGAGAAACCTCTTGAGAATTACTCCACATAGACTTATTTGGACCATGTTTCAGTAGAGAGTAAAACAAGAAAAAGTACTGGCTTGGAGGTCCACTGTTACTGCACAAATTCATTGGTGTTTTTCTTGGCACTACACGTAAAGAAACAAATGATACTGCTTCATGATTTGATCTGCGGGGTTGAGGAAAACAGGCTAAGACATAAAGTAAAGAACCATCAGGTGTGACATTGAAAGAGTTACCCAAAGAATCAACTTGATTAATGAGTTTTTGTGCCAAGAAAGGAAATCTAGATAGAAAATAGCTTGCAGACTCCACAGCAAAATAGGTGTTTGCAGAAAGAAAGATAGGACTCTTATTGGAAAGCTGCTAGAACTATGTTAGCAGACTCCCTTCTACCTATTCAATTTTGGGCTGAAGCAGTCAATACTGCTTGTTATGTGCTTAATAGAGTTTTGGTGACTAAACCTCAAATGAAGACTCCTTATGAAATCTTGATGGGAAGATCTCCTAACATTAGTTTCATGAGACCTTTTGGATGCTCTCTGACTATACTTTAATACTCTAGATTCAATTGGGTAATTGATGGCAAGCAGAAGAAAGGATATCTGTTGGGAATACTCTAAACTAACAGCAAAGAGTTTTTAGAGTCTATAACAGGGTCACAAGAAAAGTTTCAAGACTGTCTTCATGTAAACTTTCTTAAGAATCAGGAGAATCAAAAGGGAAAAGGTCCTGATTGGATGTTTGATCTTGACCTTCTAACTCCATCCATGAATTACATTCCTGTAAGGAAAGAAAACTATGCTGATTCAAAAGAACAAGGAATATCTTGTGATGATGTTGAAGATTTAGATGACCAGCAATTCATTGTTCATACAGCTCAGCCTATGCATCCAGAGGAACGTACTGCTGCAAAAGAAGTTCCATTGTCCTCTGAAGAACAAGCTTTACATGATGAGCTTGTAAGTTTGATGCATCAAGAATCTCTTGCCAAAGCTCATAATGATGATCAAAGGATTGCTTTTGAAGAGGAAAAGAAGAGAATAGCTATTGCAAAGGGAAAAGAACATTCAACAGTACTTTCAACTCTAAGTAGCTGCAAATACAACCACCTCAAAGTACTGAGGGAAATACACCACATGATTCTGATGAAAACTCCAAAAGAGGTATTTTCTCTACAAACTCCTTTTGATGCTGAGGGAGGCGGAGTAGATAGACTACAACATCTGGATCCTTACCATTGATGTTCCCTCTACTCCCACACTTAGAATTCATAAGATTCTCCTCAAAGTCAAATTATTGGCAAAAGTACTGCTGGGGTTCAAACAAGAAGAAAGCTTCAAGACAGTACTTCCAACCCAACATCAAGCATTGGTGCTGTCTTTCCTAAAAGCAAAAACAAACTAGAACAATAACCACAAGATCACAAACATGCTTGTTTTGCTTGTTTCTTCATCTCAAGAGGAAGCCAAGAAAGTCTCTCAAGCCTTAGCATATTGAAAGTTGGGTTGAAGCGATGCAAGAAAGAACTGCTTCAATTCAGCTACAAGAGGTATGGGTGTTAAGTGACCTACCAGAAGGCAAGAGGTGATTGGAACAAAATGGGTTTTTAGAAACAAAGAGATGAACGGGTACTATTATCAAGAACAAACACGCTAGTTTCACTGGTAGCAGACAAGAAAGAAGGTGTGGAATTAATGATGAAGTATTTGCACCAAGTTGGCCAGAATGAAGCAATCAGACTCTTTTTGCGCATTTGATTCTTTCCCATGGGCTTTACTGTCTATCAGATGGATGTCAAAAGTGCATTTTTGTATGGCAACATCACAGAAGAGGTGTATGTCAAACAGCCTCCGGTTTGAAGATCCTGCTCATCCAAACAAGGTCTACAGATTGTAAGAGCACTTTATGGCTGCATCAAGCCCAAGAGAGCATGGTATGAAAGGACTCTCCACTTTTCTTTTGAAGCATGGAATAGGAAGGGGCTATTGATAAAACTCTGTTTATTAAGAGAAGGATAGAATAGATATCAGTTGGTACAGGTATATAGTGATGATATCATCTTTGGATCCACCAAATCTTCTATGGGTGAATCGGATATTGAATATCGTTATAGGCAAAAGTATTCAAAATTGATTCAAGGGGAAATCACTTTCTTTTTGGGGCTTCAAGTCAAGCAATCTAATGGTGGTATTTTCTAGTCCAAGACAAATATGTGAAAGACATTCTTAACAAATTTGACTTCAGAACCATCAAGCCAGCATCCACCCCCATGAAGCTCAAAATCACTAGAAAAGATGAAGAAGGTGAAGATGTTTGAAGTACCTTTACAGTCTATGATTGGGTGTCTCATGTACTTAACTGCTTCCACGACAGACATAATGTATGCTGTTTATCTGTGTGCAAAGATTTTCAAGTCACTCCAAAGGGTTTCTCAATCTACAGTTGTCAAAAGATCTTTTAGGTATATCAAATCTAAACATCAACCTAATGTTTGGGTTTAGTGTACCTAAAGACTCTCCTTTTCCATATGGAACTTTTTCCGATGAGTGACTATGCCGGGTACAACCATGAATAAGAAGATCACGTTCAGGAAGGATGTCATATCTTGGGAGAAGACTATCCTCTTGGCAATGCAGAAACAAACGAATTGTGGCCTATCTCCTCTACATAAGGCAGAATATTTAAGCAGCTGCAAGTTGTTGTGCTCAGGTTCTTTGGATGCAAAATCAACTACTTGATTATGGATTTAACTTCATGAACACTGAAATCCATATAGACAATGAGAGCACCATTTGCATTGTGAAAAATCCTGTTTTTCACTCAAAGACCAAGCATATTCAGATTCGACATCACTTACATTTCGAGATAGGTTATGAGCAAAGGCTCATTAATGTGGTCAAGGTTCATACTGATGACAATGTAGCAGATTTACTCACCAAAGGCTTTGACTTGGCAAGATTTAACTTTTTGGTGGTAACAATTGGGATGATGAACCCATAGCTATATTTGAGGGGAGGATCACATATAAGTACTGGTGATCAAGTAAAGTACTGGTTTGGTTAGATTGGATTTTTGGAAGCACTCTAGCAACATTTGAGGTGGATATGAATGATTTTTCAGAGGTTTGATGATTTGAAGAGATAGTTTGCAAGGTTGAAGGGTTGTCGTTGCACATATTTGAGTTGGACATTTTTTTAAGTTGAAAGTACTGCTAACCCAACTCAAAGTACTGCTTGCCTTAGAAAGTACTGCTTAGACAACAAAGTACTGGTTTCTAAAACGTGCGTTCAACGGTCCAAACGACGCTTTTTGTTGCGCTAAAAACGTATTTACAACGGTAACTTCATAGTTAGTCCCAACACAGACCTATAAATACTCACTGATTCATTTTTCTCTCACTTTATCTCTTTCTTTTCATAAACTTTTTCAATTACAACCTCCCGACGCACACTAATTATCCCTTCGAAATGGCAAACATCGCACTTGTAGACAAGCACAACATGATTGGCGTGTGGGCAAAGACGACGCATGAATGCTGCTTTTTATTCAAATTAATGCGACTTCTCACTGGCTGGCGCCATTAATTAAATTACTCTTTGTTGGTTGATCCTGATCTTATTGTCCATAGCTGCAACCAATTTTGGGCTACCTCTTCACTACTAAAAGGTGAATCAATGAACGTACTCCACAATCCGCGCTAAAGGTAGCTGAAAGAAATTTTTGATTTCTGAAGCAAACATTCCGAGTTGACTTTACACTTTGATGTTGAAAATGGGGTTGATTGCTTTCCTAAGCAAGTTATTTGGGACTTGCTCAGAGATATTAGCTACGAGGGTAACTTAGCACAACTCATTTCACCTAAAAACCTCTCTTTAGCCCACAGTGGAAAGAATTTAGATCATGTCATACTCCACTGTTTAAAGTCCTAAGAGCACAGTCCAAGTGGGAACAATTCGGGACAAACTTGCCTCTGCTCTTGTAGGTCTAGCCACAAACCAAAAGTTTATTTCTCCTTGATAGATTTCTAACATGGGATGCTAGGAACATATTTCAATGTGTACAACCTTTTCTTGTATGTATCCTAGGGTCGTTCAATTTTGTTTTGAACAAGCATTAGAGGGAGTAAGACATACCTCCCAGACTTTATACCATTCCGATTACTTCTACTAAGGTTTTTACCATTCACGAGGAAACATAGTACAAGTTCTCGTGTAGATTACACCTTTTGACTCCATCTATTTAGAGGTGGTAACTAAGCAATGGCAGCGAAGGAAGAACATAGTACAAGTCCTCATTCTAGGCTGCAAAGTTCTGCAAAGGGATGCTCAAGTTCTCCAAACTTCCTCATACAATTTTTGCGTTTGATTGAGCAAAGTGGTTTATCGCTCGAAGAGAATATCATCGTCTTGTTAAGAAGAGGTGGGAATGTCATATTTTTGGTAATTGAGTGGTGAAAGGGAGTTAAGATAGGTGGTAGGAGATGGGGTACTAGCACGAGAAGCATCGTCATCTCCATGGTGAGATGAAGATCCATAATGATGGGTGGAGGATGATGAGCCGGAGTGACGGGCTTTAGGCATTCCATGATCACTTCGGGGTTTTCGAGTTTGTTTCAAGGCAAGTGGACGCTGACCCTATCGACGACATTGTAAATGCCATTGTCAATATAAGGATAATGTTCCATGACGTGTAGAAAGAGATGAGTCAAGAACATGACATAAAGAAGATTGGCATTTGGAGTAGCCTGAGCACATTCAATTCGTTTGACAAAGAAATAAGCAAGATTATATTGTTCTTCGGCAACAATACAATACAACATGCGTTGATGTGACTAGCCGAAAAGTTGGTCCCGTGTGGCCTCCTAGTCCGTAAACACTTCTTACGAATGAGTTCTTACCAACGCTCATGTCTTTTCTTAATAATTTGATAAGATTTGTGGGAGTGAGAATGAATTTTTGTTTGATGGTACGATTTGACTCGACACGTTTCAATTTTTCGAAAAATCGAGACGAATATCATCGGGCGGAGGGAGTAGGAAGATTGGTTTGATATGGTCCCTCGGTCTCTTGGAAGAATTTAAGAGATGCAAGATCCCATTCGTTTGTGAAGACGGCTTGACCATTATATGGAATCCTGATAATTTGACTGAATTGTGTGAGTGAGAGAGAGATAAATTCATGTTGAATCACGAATGAGATTAGAAGATAATCGTACTCATCGGTTTGGACTTTGACTTGACTATATAAAAGTTAGAGTTGAACGAAGGAACAATTGGTGCGTTGATAGCGAAAATGACTATCGAAGCGAACGTTGGTGAACAGTCGCTACAATTTCGTTGGATTTGTAATAGAGTTGATCCACGACTCGACCCTCGTGAATGCAACGGTTTTCGATGGGTTTATAGAATTGAGAAAGAACGGGAGAGAAACCAGGCATTTAGGATACTTTAGGGATATATGATTTGGTACGGGAGGTATCACCAATAATTTCTAGAGGCATGTTTATCACCTAAATCTCAGACAACAACCAAAACTAGAATTTTATTACAAAAAGAGAAGTATTTTTTATATATATATATATATATATATATATATATTTAATATATATTATTATATATATTATATATTTATATATAAATGACGTTTTAAAAAACAACATATGTGGGAACGAAAGACTAGACCAAACGACAATTTATTAATGAAAAGACATTGACCATAGAGCGTCGAAAGATATTTTTATTACAGTTGTAATTTTTTCGATTAATATGAGCTTCATTACTTCTTGGGACCTTATACAATAAATGAAATAATGTATATTTTGACTCAAAATTACAATTTGAAACGTTAAATCAAACGCTCTCTTATTTTACAGTTTTTATTAAAGGAATATATATATATATATATATATACGTGAATTATATATCTTGATGACTAATACACGTTTATTATGTGTTTATACATGTGACAAAATGTAGTGATGGTCATTTCGACTCTAGACTAAGATCCTAGGAAATGATCCAAACACCCCTTTAATTTTATAAAATTTCACCAATTGATTCGTAAAATATACATTGAGTTGTGTATGCTTTGATAATCAATACATGATTATTTTTAACATGTTTTGGCATGAATCAACAATGTACAAGTTCATGTTTTGAAACTTTCCAGTTAAAAAAAATATGTATATTTTTATCAAAAATTTCGACCCAAAGAAAATTTTTAGTAACTCGATTCTATTGAAAATTTTGAATTCCTATTTCTACGGGAATCATATTAGTTATGAATAACCAAGTCCTAATCATAAAAATATAAAAGACACAAAAAAATGTGAAAAATACCCAATTTTGATTAAGAACAAAATTGGATGAAATCGAAAAAGAAAAGTATGAAAAAACTTACGATAGATGTAGTTAATCAAGTTGTTAGTGTTTGCCTCTTGCGAAATCGGATTGATTTTGTGTTTGGGGATTGAATTTTGTGGTTTTGGTAAGTGGGTTGTCGTCACAGCAACAACAGGGAGAAAAGAAAGAACTAGAATGAGTGTTTTTTATTGTGTTTAACGCTGAAGAATGGTGTTTGGTGAAATTAAGTGGTCGGCCCCCTTAGTGATAAAGGGGTCACCCCTTTTAATGTAACACCCCCAAAAATCAGGACAACGCAGCGGAATGGTAACATTGGGGTGCTACTTTAGGGCACAAAACACAAGTCACGGAAAACGACCTTAAAATGGACGTTTTAATTAAAGTCATATTGACGACTGATTTTCTTGGTTTTTCGAATCTGATGACTAAGTTTTTCTTGGTTTTTCGATTTTGACTAGTTTTATCAATATACAATTATTAAAATACGTCAAGAGCTACTAATAATATTATTTTTGATAACCTAGTTCTCAAAAAGTGACGTCAAAGATAAAAATGAAATACTTGACACATTTAATTAACTTTTTGTTTAATTAAATGGACTTAAATAATTTCTGATGAAATAATTAAGTTGTCAAGATTTGTTAGACCGAGAAGAGGTTTAGAGATGTTTGACGAAATTTGATTGACATTTTAATTAACCTTTCGCTAATTAAAAATGTTTTGATTATTTTGGATGAGATAATCAAGTTGTCAAGACGAGATAAGATTTAACGAAGATTCAGTGACGTTTTCAATAAACTTCTTGTTAATTGACAAGATTAAGTACTTCGGATGAAATAATTAATTATCATAATTTAGAGTATTTGCAAGGCGAGAGAGATGATTAATACGTGACAATAAAATAATAGAATGGTGTCAAGACGGTTCCGATAGACGTAGCTCATTGTAGACATGTAGTCGAGGCGGATGTCGTAGTCGAAGGGAGTTTGTTTCATCCATAGTGTTTTGATGCCATGCCTTTCCGGTACTTGAGTATGGTATAAAACTAATCCTACTTCTATGTGAATTATTACCCACTAACTCACTTTTCTTCATCTACGTAAGTTCACTACATGTGGACATAGAATATTTCCATCTTATAGTGGTACGTAGAGAATCCTAATTCAACTACGTGAGGGAAAAGATCATCATGAACATTTTCTTGCTTTTCACTTAATTCTAGATAACCAACAAATAGCATTTCTAGTGGCTACACTATTTTCTCAAGCTTAATTTATATTCTATTAACTATAACCCTTTTGTTTAGCAAATACTACTTGTAGCATAAAATCACATAATCATTTAACACTTTGCAAATAATCCATATTCTAAGTAATTGGGAAAAAAAGACATACCTTTGCCTACAACATGTTTTCTTCAACATCTTCAAGTGAAAAAGCTTTGAAGGTGAAATCTTTTGGTAATCCCGTCATAGAATTTGAGAATATATGATCTTCAATCCACTCGTCGGATTCCAAAGAATGTTCATAAATAACTCAACCTAAATGTTGTAACAACTCAACCATTTGGTCCCCAATGTCTCATGGGTCCAAAATTGTTAGTCCCGAACATATTTTGCATAGGTTGTATTTGATTCAGATACATATAGGGTGGACACATTCCCCATGGAGTAAAACTTGATTGTTGTGAATAATTCCACATTGAATGATTGGTGTTAGGGTAATTTTGTCTACCTTGATCTCTCCTAGGTTGTGGTGTTTTGACCGAGGGTGAGAATTATTAGTTCTTTTTGGAGGAGGAGTTTAGATCTCATTTTGGGTTTTGTAAATCCGACTTCGGGTTTTAAGGAAGGTTTATAAAAACGTTTTACTTCGTCGTCGCTTGCAATGGGAATTTTAGTATTGTTTATAAGCATAGATTTTGGTCTTGGGCTTGAATTTAATTCTACTAATTTTTCTTTAGACTCAACCTCTTGCGACTTTACAAAATATACTTGTTTAGTCTCACTAGTTGATCCTTTGGTAAAATTAAATCCTAGACCGGATTTATCTCCGGATGATTTTTGAAGACTTAATATTTTCTTAAGTGAGTGACTACTATTATCAAATTGATTAGACTTAGAAATTTCTTTCTTAAGCTTTTCATTTTCAAACCTAAGGTCTTGACATATTTTACATTCTTCATTAGCCTCTTTACCCTTTTCTAATTTAGATAATTTATTTTTTAGTTCTAGTACTTCATTTTCTAACCGATTTTTAATTAGTTTTAGTGATTTAGTTTTAGCCATGACTTTTAGACCTAGTTTGCATAATCTATTATATTCACTATCTAAGTCTTTTTCATCTAACGATGATAAGTCATCACTAAAAAATTCGGTTTCGGAAAGGGTTAAAATAATGAAATAGTAACCAACTTTTAGTTTTGTTCCAATTTAGTCACTACAACTTTCTTTTGATTATAAAATAATAAAACTTTGAAAAGTGTTCTGTTTTAGTCACTCAAAGTTTTCATAGTGTTATATTATTATGTAATTGTTATGTTTGAGTGACTAAAACGGAACACTTTTCAAACTTTGTTATTATTTTATGGCATATATCTCTTTTCACCTGTGCATAAGTTGGTTGTACATTAAGTTGGTTTGGGTCAGTAAAATGCAGGGGGTGGGTATTTATTGTTAAGGTACAACCAAATAATGCACATATAAATACCTTTTTTGAACACGCATATATATATATACCTTAAAGATAGTTTTTTTGAACAATTACACAATAATGGAACAGTATTGAAACTTGAATGGTTTTTGTGATTAGTTTAAAGTTTGAGTGACTTAATTGGAACACTCATCAAACTTTATTACTATTTGGAAACATTTTCCCTTTCAGAAACTTCCTCATTAGATGCTTTAGCCATAAGACATTTTTTGCCCTTAGTCTTTTCTTCTTCATCTTCGTCGCTATCACTCCATGATCCTCCAACGAAGGCTCTTTGATTATAGTTTCTCGATAGTTTTGGGCATTCTCTGATAAGATGATTTGGATCTCCACATTTAAAGCATTTCCTTTCGCTTTTGCCATTCTTGTCATCTTTATTTCTTTGGGATGACTTTCTTTCAGCGTGTGGTTGTCTTACAAATCTTCTTGTCTTTTGAAAATTTTCTTGAAGTCTCTCACGGCCATGGCATATTCTTCGTCTTCACTATCAAAGGTCGAACTATCTTCATCACTAGATTCCTTTTTAGCCTTTAAGGCAAGAGATCTATTTTTTTCTCCTTTGCCTTTAACCATTTCAGAATCTTTCTTTATTATCACTTCATAAACTTTCAAGTTTCCAATAAGTTCATCAAGCGATAGTGATGTTAAGTCTTTCGACTCTTCAATAGCCGTAACCTTTGCGCGCCATTTCGGATGAAGTGCCCAAAGAAATTTTCTAACATAATTCTTGCTAAAAAAACCTTCATCAAGTGCTTTTAGACTAGTAATAATAGTGTTAAATCTAGCAAATCCATCATCCATCGATTCCTCTTCCGGAATCGTAAATTGTTCATATTGTTGAACACGAAGATCTATTTTTCCTCTTTAACTTGACTATTACCTTGGTGAGTGATTAATAAAGTATTCCAAATTTCTTTTGCGGTTTTACACATATAAATTCTTTCATATTCTTTACGTGGTAAAGCAATATACATTACCATTTTAGCTTCATTATTTTTAGCAAGTCTCTTTTTAAGATCGTCGCTTGGTTTATCAAATAATATAATTTCATTCTTTTTAGTTTCGGGATTATTTTGAACGGGAGAGAAAAATACCATAAGGTATGCCAAAGATCTAGATCTTTTGATTTCACATAAGTTTCGAATCTATTTTTCCAATAAATAGATCCATCACTTTTAAATAGTGGTGGTCTTTGCATAAATTGCCCTTCTAAATATTTTTCCGATTTCATAGACCGATTCAAGTTTTAAAATACAATTTATTTTAAAAATCTTGTTTGACGTGGCTCCTGATACCAATTGTGGAAAACTAGAAGGGGGGTTGAAAAGTTTAACGCTTTTTATTTTAATGTATCTTTTGTTTATAAAAACTTAGATTCAAGTTTATGTGATCTCAATACGTATACAATATGAACAATGCAAGTAAGTAAATAAATGATAAATAAATATGTAAGACAAGAGATAAGAGTTAGAAAGATCAAACCACAACACAAGGATTTATAGTGGTTCGGTAACGAAGCACCTCTTCGCCCTACTCTACTCCCCGAGCACCAAACTCGAGAGTTCTCTTCACTATGTCAACAAACTCCCTTTAGGTGGAGAAAACCGTACACAACTTAGATTACACCAATTTACGACACTAAACGAAATGTCGAGTTCTAATCCTAGCTAGAACCAATCTACCACACCTTTTGTATTTTGACGACTAAAATACTAACCGCACTACTTCACTTCACCAAGACACTACCACGATCATACCAAATGAACACTACCTACTATGATCACCACTATCTAACTATACTTTCTATGATTACCATGATCTACACAACTACAATACACAACTTCACAATATACACAAATTATTTACGAGATATGATACAATCTTCACAACAACACAAACTAAACTATAATACTTCTTGACTTGATGATAAGAAGTATTCTTCTCTTGCACTTGAGGAATTAAGCTTGGATCACTTGAAAACAAATGCTTATGATTAAATGATCAAAGGATTATAGGTAATGTATGAACTGATTTTAGACAGAAAAGAATGAGTGCAAAAGGTGAGAAAATCAGTGGGGAACAGTCTGCTATTTATAGGCAGAACTGAAAGCGTTTTGGACTGGCAGGCCCTCTTAGCTCCTAGGCCGGCCCCCTTATCACTAAGGGGGCCGCCTTTATATTTAAGGGGGCCGCCCAGGCTTGGACGCTCCCTATTTTTTCTTTTCCAGGATAGGTGTTTTCTGGAACATTTTTAGCCGTTTTTGGGTAAAAAATTTGAATTCAAAATATTTATTTTGAATAAAACATTTCTTTTAAATGTAAAAAATATTTTGTAAAGACATTTTTATAAAAAATGTGAGGTTGAATAAAAATTCCTTTAATCATAAAATGCATTAAGCATTTATTTATTTATACATTGAAAGGATTAATTTTCGAAATGAAAATTTACTACTAATTACTTGTTTACGTTTAATTTTACATTGAGCGTTTTTACATTTTGTGATTATCAAAATGTAGAGAGATCGAAAAATATTAATAACATTTTTAGGCATTATTTCTATCAACGGCTTGTATTAGGTTTCCCAAAGAAGAAATATTTTTTACTAAAAATTTTAAGACTTCTAAAATTAGAATGGGCTAAATACTTTATAAGTAGAGATAAACCTCGTCTCTCTTTCTCATTACTTCCGAACACACACAAAAAGAACTTAAAACCCACACCTTAACTCTATTTTCTCTCGCTCTCAAACACCCTCAATGTAAACCATCATAAACCACCCTGACTAGAATTTTGAAATATTCGAAATTTGTTACTTTATCTAATTTTGAAATGTGAAAAAATTGAAATTTTCAAAAGTGATTGAAGATTCTGAAATATTCCTATTTGTTACTATTTGAGGCTACACGGTATTCAAAAATGTCTGGTAGTGGTTTGCTTTCAGCTTGTGTTCTTAGCTCAGATTATGTGTATTGTATGTACTGTAGTGCCGGAAAGAAATATTATGTCTGCAAGTTTAGTTCTGCAATTTATGGGGAACAGTCTGGTAGTGGTTTGCTTTCAGCTTGTGTTCTCAGATCAGATTGTGAAGTATTGTTGTCCTATAATGTAATTGTTGCAGCCATAAAGAATTTTTTTAAAGTGCCCTTTCTATAAAAATAAAGAATATCCAAGCAGTCTGGTAAGTTATAGCTAACAAACTCTCAATTAGTGGGGTATTGGTCTGTATCTATCATGTTTTATTTTTGGTCTTTGTCATATCAATTTTATTACGTTATCTGTTTTTTGGTGATTTTTTGATAATGGTAGCCCATGCTTTCATTGGTTTTGGTCGCATGTAATCAGAATTGGTGAGTCATGGTGCTGAGTGCTGCTAATATGTTACAGTATATATATGCACACAAACGAACACTTCATATTTTCTATGTTGCGAATATTAGTGACACATAATGAAACTTATAATCGAACAATACAAGATGAATATATTCCCATGCATTACTCTCTAACGAGGTGGGTTACCTGCGCTTCGTCGCGGGGCTTGCTCAGCGGGCAGGGACTTATCGCTGCAATAGCTAAAAATTAAATATAATTTTTAATAATAATACTGATTAAACCAAATGGCTATTTTTGTAAATTGCAAAAAAATAGTTAACGGTCGTTACTTAATGTTCGTTAAGTAACGACCGACCCCAATGACTATTTTCTTAAATTGTTAAAAGATAAATTAAACTAATGGTCGTTACTTAACAGCTGTTAGTGGGGGAGGGGGTATTTTTTAAGTGAGGGTATTGTTCTTAATTTGCCACATAGTGCGGGGGGTATTTTGTAAAATTTACATAGGCCGGTAAATGGGTCGGGTCAACCGGTGCGGGTCAGGGATGGTTTGGATTTGGGTCGACTATACGTGTCCTTATATTATGTATGCGTCCTTATTATTTAGTTATAACGAGATGGAAAGAGGCCCGCGCGTTGCAGCGAGGGCTAATTGTTGTAGACATCTGTGTGCAGGGATTTTTAAATCAGTAGAAATGCCACATGCTTATCGCTAGAATCTCGTTCAACCTAGTTCTTGTCTATCTTCTGTAGGGACCTAAGCTAGTGTCAAGTGAGCTGATTGAGCCCTTCTACAACAACATCTACATGGCACATGATAAATTTAAAAAATTCCTTAATATCATTGTGGTCCGACTTGTGGCTAGCACTTCACCCACTTGTATGGCATCAACATCGCTACAGTGTACGGGTAGGTGTTATAGTCGTGGCTTCAAGTGCTTTTCCAATTTTAACGCATAGGACATTAGTTTTTCTAACATGTGGATGACACACTTGCACATACCTGATGTTACACCTCTAAAATATCATAGCGGAAAGGTAACGGTGGTTGTCGACAGTTCATTGCACACAAACACAAGATTAATAAAGATACAAACATCCATATGATTTCATTTTAAAAAGATGTCATTTGATAATAGTTAAGGTACATCAAGTTTTATAAACCTAATACAGGTAATATGTCAGGGTACACAAAACGATAAATGTAGTTTCAAAAGCATCAAAAATGATCTAAGTTATTGCAACAGAGACTTCTTGATGTGAATCATGTTGCAAAGCCAGGTAAATCAAAGGGACCTGAGTAATAATGCTTTTAAACTGGTAACAATAATGTTGGTGTGTCATAGGTTAAATAATCAAAAGTATAAGTATAGACCACTAAAGTAAGTATCATAAGTATGGATCATTGTAACACATACATATCCACATTAGTAAAGTAGTTACGAATTGCGAAGTAAGCTCATGGACACTGAAGCCTTAAAACAGTTCAATAAGCATTAAATGCAACGTTCTGTTTCCCATGAGAGTATCTATTCACCAAAGACCTGGACTATCTAATGATATACAGCCGTTGGACTTTGACAGGTAAGAATCACCAAACCGGAACGGGGATTGTCAATCCTTATAGATCTATTCACATCTTTATGCTTTTACGACAATCAATTAATTACGGTCAATGTTAGTAGGCATTAAAGCAGAAGATTAAGATTAGGTACCTAGGTTAATATCCTGTAACAATTTATAAGCTTGTGTATACTTGGGTTCACATGTAAAAGTAAGCAATGTATCTTACCCCAAGTGTTGCAAAACAATTTATAAATCATATAAAAGTGGGGCTATGAAACTCACCTCAAGAAATTAAAGTACTCGGGAAATATAAAGTAGTGCAACGAGCAAGTAACCCTAACCGCGACCTAGATAAATAAGTCGTTTTAAGAATATGCAACATGTACTAAATGCATATGAGTTTAACAATGTTATATCACCCTTATATACTCGTAGCGAGGTTTTTATAAAGTTATACAAGTCAAAAATCAAGAAAAACAATTATAACACTTTTACTATTTTTAAACTCCAAGAATAGTTTTAATAAGGTTTTAAACCTATCTTTAAATGAGCGTATCTACTTTGTTTCTATCATGTTTTTATCCGTTAAACTCTATAAACGTAGATGAACTTATCTACTTTCATATGTAAAGTCTGGATACGTTTCTTTTTTAAAACATGCTTTAGGAGGTCGGGTTTACTCAAATACAAGATTATGACAATGCTGTTAGTTTCTTTAAGAAAACTTTTATAACTTCATGGGCCAATATAATAGTCCACTCATTTTTTAATGAAAGCACCTTGGTTCAAAAGATAGGGTAGTGATGTTTTTGCCGTCTAATTTCCAAAAAATGTAGGACTTAGACCTCAGATATTAACCCATTTGTATGATAAATTTATTTTTTGCACGTGACTCAAAGATGTAAATTTCCAGCAAGTATTACGCCTACTTTTGAAGGCAATAATCTCCTTCGTTACTAACTTTTATGATCGTTTCAACTTGCATACGTTTTTTTATTTAAGGTTCTAGTCAAAAGTTCTCAAGGGTATTCCTTCTATTAGTTTATCATTTTTATAGGACACATCCACACAACTCCAAGTGTGTGCCTTTTTATGGTTAAATTTAGTACGCAGATTCTGGTCGGTTTTAACACCCAAACATGTAACAGTTACTAAAAATACTAAATCAACTCCTCAAGTTACGAAATTCGACAAGGAACTTCCTAAGATATGTATTCAAGTGTGTATAAGAGGATTTAGCCCAGAAAAATGTTTAGCATAGGTTTCTACATCAAGAAAGTCGACTTACTTTTTGCTTAGTTGTTAGGTTTAGTAACTTTGGTTTTGAAAATCTAGACTCCTTTTCGCCAACACTCATAAGCATGACTATAAGGTGATATAATAGAACATGAAATGTATATACTAGTATGTACCAATAAGTGTTTGTAAAATGAGTCTTAGATATTACAAGAAGTTAGTGAATGATGGAGCACAAAGAACACCACAGAACAAGGTCAACCACCAAATAAACAAACCACTAATGAAACCCTAGTTTTAAATTTTCAAAACCCTTGATTTATACTCTTGCTAATAAAATTACCCAACACTTGTTCTTGCACACGTTTATTTGTGCTAACCCGAATATCACGAGGAGTATAGAGGGAATGTGTTGTGAATTTTCTAGTGATGAATGAAGAGATAGAGAATTAGGTGTTAGTGTTTATAATTAGCGGTAAGTATACTTGGAACGGTTAAATGGTATATAAGCTCCCTTCACATGCATATGTATAAACTAATTAGGCAATATTACATGGGTGTTTGTGTTGCTTATATGGGACGGCAAGGAGGGGCTCAAGGGGGATATTAAGGTAAATAGTATTTGCTACTATTACCATGTAACTTAGGATTTAAAGGGAAAGTTTATATTTTTAAGCATGAAAACCATTTGGTTTCACTACTACATATATGAGCCGAATATTTTGGAGTTGGGGGGGGGGGGGGGGTTATGTATTTTTTGATAGTATAGAGTGTAGTTATGTGTGTATGTAAAAGATGGTGAAGTGTTGGTTAATTTCACGTATGCATGC
This sequence comes from Tanacetum coccineum, assembly GCA_026074375.1. NCBI lineage: Eukaryota > Viridiplantae > Streptophyta > Magnoliopsida > Asterales > Asteraceae > Tanacetum > Tanacetum coccineum. The sequence continues at coordinate 25,599 of BQNB010008532.1, read as the reverse complement.
ATGTAAAACCATGCAAGTTTATATAGTTTACGCAAAAATAATGAAACTTAATGCATATGAAATATAAAACATATCCGTAAGTATAATCATATACTTATTATAAGTAGACAAAGCATAGTCTAGAGTTGTTGTGCGTCCAAAGACATTTTCCACAGTTTGTGGGATCACTTCCCGATTTCAGGTTGTTTCATGCACATATACGTTCAAAGTAGAATAGTTCAAGTTTATGGTTAAATATTAACCTGTAAAATTGTCAATTGTCACAGTCTCCCCTTGTTAAAAGAATTTCATCTCGAAATTCAGTTTGCGTCATCCGACAGTGAAGTTTCTAAGAAAAAATGAGGGTATATGCGGCGAAATTGGTCTTCGCGTTCCCATGTGAATTCAAGACCTCGCCTTGAATTTCATCGAACCTTGACGATTGATTGCTAGTATTGGAATGCTTAATCTTTAAGGTCTTGATTAGGGAAAATGGTAAGCTAAAGAGAATTGGTGAGAATAAAAATAGAAAGAGAGATGTGTGATAAAAACAGACAAAGTGATTTGGTGAGAAAAAGAATTGAAAGAATTGGTGAGTTGAAAAACAGAAAGAGAGATGTGTGATAAAAACAGACAGAGTGATTTGGTGAGAAAAAGAATTAAGAGAAATCAGAAACAGACAAAGAGAATTATGAGTAAAAAGAATTAAGAGAAATCAAAAAACAGATAGAGAGAATTGTGAGTAAAAAGAACTAAGAGAAATCAAAAACAGATAGAGAGATTTTGTGAGCTAAAATGTTAGTTTGATGATGGAAAAGCTGATTAGAATGGAATTGGAGTTAATGCTGGTGTTTCAAAGTTAACGCTGCTAGGCATAAACTTACTGCTGCTGGGAAAAGTTAATGCTGCTAGGCATAAACTTACTACTGCTGGGGAAAGTTAATGCTGCTAGGCATACACTTACTACTGCTGTTGAAAGTTAATGCTGCTAGGCATAACTTACAACTGCTGGTGAACGTTAATGCTGTTGAGGGTACTTTCATAAATACTTCGATTAAGGGTTTCAATCAATCATTTAATCGATTTCATTCACTTATATACTCTCTAATCACGAACCCTAACTCAATTTCATCATTAATCATCAAATCCCAACACAATATCGGCCCTACCGTTTGTTGATACTTATAATTTGGTCGCTTTCCTGTCTAAACCCGTTGAAAGTGAAGGGTTTTGTAACATTCCGTATTTAAGGTCACTATTTACTCCGAGCTTTATTTCTAATTTCATTTTTAAGCGAGTTATTAATTTTACGTTTACCCGATTTAGTAAGATTTTCTCGTTCTTAGCTTTGCGTGAGCCGTAATTAGAAATCTATTCCGTCTTCGCATCTTAAGTGATTTAATATTCTCATAATATCCCTCGACGATTATAATTTTCATCCTTTACATTTTCCGTTGTGTTTCGCGTTTACGAAAATTCTTGCTAAAACTCGCGTTTTTACCTTTAAACTTTACCTTTTCTTAATTATACTTTACACAATACTTTAATTAAACTTATAACATAAAAATCAAAAAAAAATATTTCTTTTTACAAAACCAAGGCCCTAGGCCGGTTTTGCACATAACCACACTCCACCTCTTTTCTTTTTTTCATTTCCTATAACACTCATTATTCATTCCATTTTTCCACACATGCAAACCTTCCATTTCTCAAAATTTCAAAATTTCTCTCTTCCTTCCTTTCTTCTTGGTTGCTGCCGAAAATAGACTCACCACCACCACCATCATACAAAATTTCTCATCTCATTTTTATCCTCCCAACACCATCCATAGGCCTCTTGCAAAGTTTGGTGCAATTTCATGAAGATTTGAAGGAGTTTAGGGCTTGTTTTCTTAGGTTTTCTTGAGGGTTTTGATTGGGGTTTTGTTAGGAGAGTATTATCCTCATTAGAAGAAGATTAGAAGCTTGTTAATCTAGTGGTCCTTGGTTCGAATTCAGCCAACACAAGAAAAGAGGGTGTTCTTGTTTGATTCTCTAGCCTAAATCTCTTTTAGTAAGCCCTAATCTTTCTTTTATTAATCTTATCTTTTTATTTCTTGTTTTCTTTAATTTTAATCCATGAAAATGGATGTTTAAGTTCTGAGAATATATATGTGATAATGTTCTTGAGAGTGTTTTCATTTAGTTATGGCATTGGGTTAGGTCTTAGATGAATTAAAATGATGTTTAAAAAGGTTTTGAGTTGAAATAATGGGACTGTTTTGAAAACAGTAGCAAAACGTGTGATTTTCTAAAACTATTTGGCCTGGAGACTATGATTAAATTAAATGTCTGGAAAGATACATGTCTTAGCATCATAGGATAGTTGGATGCTCAACCAACTCCTTGGGATGAGTGAGTTATGGCCAAAACAAGAAGATAGGTCAAATCTGGACATGTGTTTGGAATACGAGTTAAACTCCAAATTTTTGCCATAAAATAATAGATCTTTTTAATTGGGTCAGTAGTAGACATCATAAGGAAACCATAGCCTTTGACCTCACCTTCATTTCTATCTTGGTTTGGGATTTATGGCCATTTTAGTAATGGGTAAAAATTTTACTAACTTTCTGTTTTGGACAACCAGGGGTAAAATGGTCTTTTCACATAGTTACGAGACTTTGTAAATTATGAGACTTACCTTTCTGGAAACTAGACACAAATAGATTTCCAGGGGTGTAAGCCTCACATATAGAACATTTGTGAGCTAGGAGATATGAGTCCGTGAAGTCAAGTCAAATTCAGAAACCTAGTTTTTACGTCTAGTCTAAAAATTGTAAAACGTATAGTACACCATGATAAAATAAAAGTTAGAAGCCGAAACTTGGTAGATGTTCATTTGCCTATAAGACCAGGTCACAAGTCAATTTGGGATTAAAAAGGATTTGGGGAAGTCCTAGTGGAATGCCATACTTATCTCGGAAACACAACTCATGAACACATGTTTAATTTTTACGTATTGTTATTTTCTACGTATTAAATCGCGTCACGTATTTTAGGAGGTGCTTAGGAGTACTTCCCGCTCATTCAAGACTCATAATACTTCTGATCTAATTGTTCCTAAGGTGAGTTCATAGCCTCGCTTTTCAAGTATTTTTCTTAAACCCCGCGAGGGAGATGCATGCTAGTTTTTATAAAACGAACACAAGTAGTTTTCTTCTTGTATGCTTGGACCCGTATGTGAATATATGTTGTTGCTTGAGTAGCTTTCGTCATAAGACCCCAATCGTGAGCCGTCAACTACCTATGATGGGTAGCCGCTCATACAATTAATAGCGCTATGGGCTTGACAACCCGGTTCGGTTTTTGGGAGTTTGAATCCGGGAAAGTGAGCACTCCCAATGTACGGACATATTGTATGGAGATTTAAGTAGGTATCTGACGAAAATACCTAGCCTGGGGGCATTCATTGTATTATTAATTGATTATGGATTTCGTCAATGGGATCGGTGTCGCGAGCTCAATGCAACTGTTGGTTATTAGCTTGTCTGATCAACAAGTCTATATGATGCTTATGAATATTATAATGCTTGTGTTCAACCCTCTTTCTACTGTTTATTACTTATAAAACCTATGAATTCACTCAACCTCGTGTTGACTTTTTAGCATGTTTCATCTCAGGTAATTGAAGTACGAAGGCTTGGAGGCACTGATGAGGAGGATTTGCGCTAAACTTTTGTCCGCCATTTAAAAATCCATTCCTTAACAAAAACTTAATTTAGTTTGTTAAAATCAAACTTGTGTTATGTATGGTAACGGTTTCTTGGGACTACGCTTTTGAACTCTGATAATAATGGAATGGAATGGTTGTTTGTTTTAAAACGTCTATTTGAGTCGTTCTTTATATCTTATGACTATAGTACTATTATTTAACACCCAAATTGTTGGTTCCGCTGCGTGTAAATTTGAGGGTGTTAAAAAAATCAAAGATGAATACTCGTAGAGACTACTATTTCCTATGGTCATTTGTACTAAAATGGCAATTACGACCCGTTTAAATTTATGTGTTTAATCAGCTAATCCCACAGCCAAAATTCAGCTCAAAATGGTCCTCTAACAACAACAACCTTATATTAACTTAAACTTCATCCTTATCAGTTATCCCCACTTATATCTACTTATTTACAGCAAATATCAAAAATCCAACTGAAAACATAAATCAAATAACGAGAAAAAAAACCCTATGTAGTACCTGAAACTATTGTAGTTCCTTTTGTTTTTCATCTTGCAAAAAAGATAAGACAATCCAAACACCTCATTGAAAAAGAGGAAAAGTCTAACATGGGTTCCAACAGCTGAACCTAAAACATTAATAAGCATAGTTAAGAATTAAGAAATATTTAATTTAATAAGGTAGGTGTGGAAAACTAGAAGGGGAGTTGAATCAACCTACCAAACAATAACGAGTTCGCGTTAGCTGCGGAGGCAGCACCAGACAACATGAACGGTTGGGTTGAAGAGGAAGACCCAGAGATGGAGGAAGAGGAGGAAGATCCGGAAGAAGATCCGGAAATGGAAGAAGAAGAAGAAGAGATGGAAGCTGATGAACAATGGGACGGCCCAGAATGGATACTTCCTTATCAGGGGGCGGACCCACTTTACCCTCCGCCACCTGCATCCGACTCTGAGGCTGAGGCTGAGGCTGAGGCTGAGGCTGAGGCTGAGGCCGAGGCTGAAGTTGCACCCATACCACCTCCTGTTCCTGCTAATCCTATACCTGAGGCTGTTACCATCGGTACTAGCAGACTAATACCACTTAAGAGACTCTTCACTGATACTCAGGTTTGGACGGGATCATCATCATCTGCTGCTGCTGCTGGTCATAACCCCGAGGATCTCACTCCAAGCCACATTAGGAGTGACCTGGATGCACTACATCGCAGGGTTCAGCATATTGAGGAGGAGGATGTGCGTGCCGATAATAAACGACTAAAGATGATGCTAGACTGTAGTGAGAACCGCACTAGAGATGCTTGGAGAGAGCATGACCGGGCAACATGGCATTACCATCACTTGAGACGTTGGTCTATTATGGTTGAGAATCTTTTACCGCCGCGTCTACGGTATCAAGAGCCGCCATATGCTCTACCTGAGACTCTATTGGCTCCTGTTACTCACAATGATCCTAGAGATCCATATATTGCTGCACGTGATGCTGCCACTGCTCCTGCTACTGATACTGATGATTCACCTACCCAGAAGGAGACTTCACCACCTGAGCCACAAGGATCTCCACCTCATGACTCTTAGTAGTTTAATTTTATTAGTAGCATCTTTGATTGTAACCACAAACTAAATCAATCAGTTAGTGGAAATGAAATGTCATTGGTTGTTAACATTATAGTCATTTTGTGAAACAATGCACCTATGTATCAACTCTTTTTGGTAATGAATGATGACAGTGGCTATCTTTTGATTTACTACTTGATGTTGTTGTGATTGTTGTTATTATTGGTTCACTTGTATATGATGCGATTATGTCATTATATAAATACTCATTGAGGCTTTCTTTGTGTTGTGATAGAATCATGGCACCAAGACCAATGAACCAAGCTGCCATTGAGCGACTCATTAGTGAAAGGGTCACTGCTGTTGTGGAGGCAGAGCGAGAAAGGCAGGTAAATGCAAGGGGACATGGAAACAATGAAGCTAGGGGCTAAGGTGGGGCACCAGCTACTCGAGAATGTACCTTTTCGGGATTTATGAAATGCAACCCTATGGTCTTCCATAGACACGAGGGAGCTGTCGAGCTAAGTAGGTGGTTTAAGAAAACAGAGATGGTTTTTGGGATCAGTGAATGTACTGAAGCGCGAAAGGTCAAATTTGCTGCTGCCACACTTCAAGGGCGTGCCTTGACATAGTGGAATTCCCAGGTAGCAACGATGGGATTAGAAGCTGCAAATCAGATCGGTTGGACTGAAATGAGAAGGTTAATGACAAAGGAATTTTACCCCGTTGAGGAAGTGCAGCGAATGGAGCACGAACTGTAGAATTTGAAGGTCAAGGAGTTTGACATAACTGCTTATACCAAGCCGCTTTCATGAGCTGGTGCAACTATGTCCGAAATGGTCCCGTAGTAGAACGCAAAGAAAAATCGAAGCTTAAATCCGGGTACTAAACGGCAACATAAAGGTAACAGTTATTGATCACACCCACTAGCCGAATTGGCAGCTGTACGATGGCCACATGCCTCGAAGGAACAAAAGGCCAAGGCTCGAATTAAGAAAGGATTGGCCGAGGGCAATAAAAGGAAATGGGAAAGTTCACAAGGAAAGTAACAACGGTAAGCAACAGAACAACAATAGGGACAGACACCTCGCCATAACCATCAAAAACGAATCAAAGGCAGGTACTGCCAGATGCAATGACCCCCTCCCCTGCCTGAGGTCAAGGGGGTTATGCTGAAACAAAACCGCCTGTAATCGTTGTGGAAAGCATCACTTTTTGGTATTGCAAGGTAGTATGTTTACAACTGTGGAAAGCCAGGCCACATGCACGAGATTGTAAATGGCAAAGATTTATACTACATGGGGGTGCTAAATGCGCGACCAACCGTGACCGTGTTATGATAGAGAAAAGGGACACACAAGGAACTATACCTATTGTCCGAAAGAAAAGGGATCCACAAGGGTGAGGAAGCTCGAGGTCGGCAATGACGTGATTCAGAGATTGCTGAGAAAGCAGCAAGGACCTAATTGTTACGGGTACGTTTCTACTCAACAATCGTTATGCAACTGTATTATTTGACTCAGGATTTGACAAAATCTTCGTGAACACTAGTTTTAGTCACCTGATTGACATTACTCCAGTTAGACTAGACACAAAACTATTTACGAATGGCATTGTATGATGTAAGGTCGCTAGTACTAATACTATCCATAAGAGTGTGTAACCTTGAACTATATAAACCCACTTATTTAAAAATTAGACCTTATGCCCAGTGAAGCTGGAATTTTGAACGATTATTGGGGATGGATTGGTGTAGTTTGATCAATACCGTTATATTATGTAGCAAGAAGGTCGTACATTGTACCCTCAAAACAAGACGCTGATAGTTGAGGGCGACCGTGGTGCGTCCCGATTGAAGATAATATCCTGCATTAAGGCCAACAAATACATCGAAAGAGGACATCAATTGTTCGTGGCACATGTAACAGAGAAGGAACCAAAGGAGAAACATTTGAAAGATGTACCGGTGATTCGAGATTTCCCCGAGGTGTTCCCTGACGACTTACCGGGTGTTGCACCTGTTGCGTGCGCCCCGTACCGATTGGCACCTTCCGAGATGAAGGAATTAGCGGACCAATTGCAAGAGTTGTTAGAAAAAGGATTTATTCACCCGAGCTCGTCGCCATGGGGAGCTCCAGTGTTATTCGTTAAGAAAAAGGATGGAACTTTCCGAATGTGTATCGATTACCGCAAATTAAACAAGTTGATGATCAAAAATCGTTATCCTCTCCCGAGAATTGATGATTTATTCGATCAACTTCAAGGCTTAAGTGTGTATTCGAAGATCGACTTGCGAACGGGGTATCATCAACTCCGTATTAGAGAAGAAGACATCCCTATTACTGCCTTCATAACTAGATACGGTAACTATGAATTCCAAGTGATGTCGTTCGGCTTAACCAATGCGTCTGCGGTGTTCATGGACCTAATGAATCGGGTGTGCAAACCGTACCTCGACAAGTTCGTGATCGTGTTTATCGATGATATACTTATTTACTCTAAGAACAAAGATGAACATAAGGAACACTTGAAGGCCATTCTGGAACTACTGAAGAAAGAGAAATTATACGCGAAATTCTCGAAGTGTGATTTTTGGCTTGAATCTGTGCAATTTCTCGGTCATGTGATCGATAGTAAAGGCGTTCACGTTGATCCTGCAAAGATCGAGGCAATCAAGAACTGGGCTACGCCGACAACACCAACTGAGGTGAGGCAATTTCTGGGTTTGGCTGGTTATTACCGGAGATTCATCGAAGGTTTCTCCTTAATTTCCAAACCTCTTACCAAGCTAACCCAGAAAAATAAGAAGTATGAATGGAGCGAGGACGAAGAGGAAGCGTTCGAATTGCTCAAGCAGAAACTGTGTTGTGCACCGATATTGGCATTGCCCGAAGGATCAGAAGACTTCGTTGTGTATTGCGATGCATCACTTAAAGGCTTTGGAGCTGTTTTGATGCAAAGAGAAAAGGTTATAGCATATGCATCCCGGCAATTGAGAACTCACGAGGAGAACTACACGACCCATGACTTAGAACTGGGGGCCGTGGTTTTTGCACTTAGGCTGTGGAGACATTATCTGTATGGGACGAAGTGTGTAGTCTATACGGATCATAAAAGCCTTCAATACATCCTCGATCAGAAAGAGCTAAATATGAGACAGCGCCGGTGGATCGAACTCTTGAGCGATTACGATTGCGAGATCCGTTATCATCCGGGCAAGGCAAACGTAGTGGCTGATGCTTTGAGCCGAAAGGAAAAGGAACCAATAAGGGTTAGAGCATTGGTAATGACAGTACACTCAAATCTACCTGATCAAATCCGTAACGCGCAATTAGAAGCAATAAAAAAGAAGAATGTAAAGGCAGAAAATTTAGGAAGAATGATCAAGCAGATATTTGATGTTCGTTCTAACGGAACCAGATATTTTGATAAGCGTATTTGGCTGCCACGATATGGAGGATTGAGAAATTTAATCATGCACGAATCCCATAAATCCAAGTACTCCATTCATCCAGGATCCGACAAGATGTATCAAGACATGAAGCAGCTTTACTGGTGGCCAAACATGAAGGCTGATATCGCCACCTATGTTAGCAAATGCCTGACCTGTGCTAAGGTTAAAGCTGAACATCAAAAGCCATCTGGTTTACTCCAACAACCAGAAATTCCTGTCTGGAAATGGGAGCGAATAACCATGGATTTTATTGTTGGACTTCCGAGAACTCCAAGTGGGTATGACTCTATATGGGTCATTGTCGACCGATTGACTAAATCGGCACACTTTCTACCAGTAAAGACGACGGACAGTATGGAGAAGCTCACTCAGCTATACCTGAAGGAAATTGTCTGTCGACATGGAGTGCCAATCTCGATCATATCGAGACAACAAGTTTGCCTCAAGATTCTGGCGGTCACTTCAAGGAGCCTTGGGAACACAACTCGATACGAGCACTGCATACCACCCGTAGACGGATGGCCAAAGCGAGAGAACAATACAGACGTTGGAAGATATGTTGCGAGCTTGCGTGATTGATTTTGAAGGTAGTTGGGATCGACATTTGCCATTAGTCAAATTCTCATATAACAATAGTTATCACGCGAGTATTAAGGCCGCTCCATTTGAAGCACTGTATGGGCGGAAATGTAGGTCACCTGTTTGTTGGAGGGAGGTTGGAGATAGCCAACTCACAGGTCCAGAAATGATACGGGAGATAACTGAGAAGATAGTGCAGATTAAAAATCGGTTGTTGACTGCTCGTAGCCGTCAGAAAAGCTACGCCCGACGTAAGACGTAGACTGTTGGAATTTAACGTTGGAGATAAGGTTATGCTCAAGGTATCGCCTTGGAAGGGAGTGATTCGTTTTGGGAAGCGTGGGAAGTTGAGCCCACAATATATTGGGCCATTCAAAGTCTTAGAAAGAGTTGGTCCAGTAGCATATTAAGCGATGTTATTAATTTTACGTTTGACCAGAGATTTAGTAAGTATTTTCTCGTTCTTAGCTTTGCGTGGCCGTACTCTAGAAAATTATTCGTGCTTGCTTCTCTAAGTGATTTAAATTCTCATAATAAATCCTTCGATGATTAGATAATTTTCTATCCTTTACATTGTTCTGTTGTGTTTCGCGTTTTTTTTTTACGAAGAAATCTTGACTAAAACTCGCATTTTACCTTTAATCTTTACCTTTCTTAATTATACTTAACATCAATACTTTAATTACAACTTATAACATAAAAATCAAAATAACATATTTCTTTGTGTACAAAAACAAAGGCCCTAGGCCGGTTTTGCCACATAATATCACTCTCACTACCACTCTTGTTCTGTTTTTCAGTTTCTTTAACACCATTTTTCATTCATTTTTTTTCCACAACATGCAAACCTTCCATTTCTCAAAATTTCAAAATTTCTCTCCACCCTTCCCTTCTTCTTGGTTGCTGCCGAAAATAGACTCATCACCACCACCATCATACAAAATTTCTCATCTCATTTTTATCCTCTTAACACCATCCATAAGCCTCTTGCAAAGTTTGGTGCAATTTCTTGAAGATTTGAAGGAGTTTAGGGCTTGTTTTCTTGGGTTTTCTTGAAGGGTTTTGATTGGGGTTTGTCTAGGAAGAGTATAGATTCCTCATTTAGAAGAAGATTAGAAGCTTGTTAATCGACGCGGTTCCTTGGTTCGCGAATTCAGCCAACACAAGAAAGAGGCGTGTTTCTTGTTTGATTCTCTAGCCTAAATCTCTTTTAGCCAGCCCTAATCTTTCTTTTATTAATCTTATCTTTTTATTTCTTGTTTTCTTTAATTTTAATCCATGAAAATTGATGTTTAAGTTCTGAGAATATATATGTGATAATGTTATTGAGAGTATTTTCATTTAGTTATGGCATTGGGTTAGGTCTTAGATGAATTAAAATGATGTTTAAAAAGGTTATAAGTTGAAATAAGGGGACTGTTTTGAAAACAGTAGCAAAACGTATGATTATCTAACAAGTTTTTTTGGCCTGGAGACTATGAGTAAATTACATGATGGCTAAGATACATGTACTTAGCATCATGTGATAGTGGATTCTCAAACAACTCCTTAGGATGATTTGAGTTATGGCCAAATATAGTAACATAGGTCAACATCTGGACATCTGGTTTAGATACGAGCTTGTGTAACTCCAAATTTTTGCCCTGTTAAAATATAGATCTTAATGGTTGGGTCAGTAGTAGACATCATAAATGAACCATAGCTTTGGACCTCACCTTCTCATGTGCTCTATCTTGTGTTTTTGGCGGGGGGGAAATAAAGTTTTTATTTTTTGGGGGGGGAGCCATTTTAGTAAAGGGTTAAAAATTTTTACTAACTTTCTGTTTTGGACCAACCTAGGGTAAAATGGTCTTTTCACATAGTTACGAAACCTTGTAAATTATGAGACTTACATTTCTGGAACACCTAGACTCAAATAGATTTCCAGGGGTGAAAGCCTCATCCTATAGAACAATTGTGAGCTAGGAGATATGAGTCCATGAAGTCTAAGGTTTAAATTCAGAAAACTAGTTTTTACGTTCAGTCTAAAAAATTTAATACATATAGTATAAGCCGTGATAAAATATAAGTTAGAGGCCCGAAACTTGGTAGAATGTTTATTTTCCTATAAGACAGTCACAAGTCAATTTGGGGATTAAAAGGCACTTGGGGAAGTTCTAGTGAATGCCACTGTTATCTTGGAACAGCATCTCATGGAAACTATGTTTTAGATTTTTATGTATGTTTTGTACTTTTACGTGTATTTAGAAATCGCGTCACGTATTTTAGTGAGGTGCTAGGAGTACTTCCGCGCATTCAAGACTCAAAATACTTCTTAATTAATTAGCTCTTACGGTGCGTTCGTACACCTCGCCTTTAACGTTGTAAACTTTATTTATAGAAAACCCCGCGAGGAGACGCAGACATGCTTGTTTTATAAACTGAGTACAAGAATAAAGAAACTTTATGGTATGACTGGGATCCTCGAAATATGAGAGATTAATTGATAAAGTAGCCTAGGTTGCCAAAATACCCCCACATATGAAAGTCTGTTATTTTACGCCTTTACGGGTAAGCTGTATAGTACAAGTAAAATATATCTATTGGGTTTGACAGCCTGTCCGGGAGGTATGAATCGAATCCTTTCAGTGCACCCAGTCAACAGACAATTTGTATTTAAGAATTTAGGTATAAGGCAATAATACTTGTTATGGTCGCAACAATAATTACATACAGATATGAGCTAACCGGTTCAAGGCTATGGTGTATGAGGATTAGTTGCGCGCTCAATAGAAAACTTGATTAATGCCCCATTGTCCGTACAAACCAAGTACACGATGAACAAAAAATTGTGTTATTTTTATGTTCTCTTACAAGAACTCTATGGATTCACTTCAACAATTTTGTTGACTTTTTAAGCATGTTTATCTCAGGTAATCAGGGCGATGGATGCTGTATGTTACGAGGCCGTGCTGCGCTAAAAGTTTTTAAGAACTTGTATTTTGTTCCATTTTATAAAACTTATTATCTATGTTTTGGAAAACCTATGTTATGAAATTTGGTAACGATCCTGTGGGACGTATGTTTATTACTCTGAAACTTCTTTAAATGGAACAATATTTTTAAACGCCTCTTTTCGAGTCGTTTTCTATATCTTTGTGTAATTGTGCTATGAATTAACACCCAATGTTGTATATTCCGCTGCGTGAAATTTGAGGGTGTTAAAGGTTTGAACAAATTGTTGATTTTCTGAATGCATGTTCTATAAGATATGCTTTACCCGTTAATCCCACTATATACAATTCGTGCATTCAACAATTCTGGGCTACTGTCAAGGTGAAAACTGTTAATGGGGAAGTTCAGTTACAAGCCCTAGTGGATGGGAAGAAGATTATCATAACTGAAGCAACTATAAGAAGAGATCTTCAAATGGAAGATGCTGAAGGTATTGATTGTCTACCCAATGCTACAATTTTTGAACAGCTTAAACTCATGGGGTATGAAAAACTTTCACAAAAGCTTACATTTTATAAGGCTTTCTTCTCTCCCTAATGGAAGTTCCTTATTCATACTATTTTGCAATGCCTAAGTGCTAAGACTATTGCATGGAATGAATTTAGTAGCATTATGGCTTCTGAAATTATCTTCCTAGCCACAAACCAAACGTTCAACTTTTCCAAGTATATTTTTGATAGTATGGTGAAGAATGTGGATAATGTGAACAAATTTTTGATGTATCCAAGATTTGTACAAGTGTTTGTGAATCAACAAGTTGGTGATATGTCAAATCATAAAAGGATTTATGTTACACCCTCCCACACCAAGAAGGTTTTTGGGAACATGAAGAGGGAATGAAAAGGTTTTTCTGAAAGAATAACACCCTTGTTTCCAATAATGATGGTACAAGCTCAACAAAAATAGGGTGAAGGTTTAGTAATTCCCATTGATCCCCAACACACACCCACCATTACTCAACCATTATCATCTTAACCCCAAAAGAAACATAAACCAAGGAAGCCCAAGAAGAAGGATACTCATATACCTCAATCTAGTGTTCCTAGTGACAATCTAGCAGATGAGTCTGTTAATGAGGAGAATGTATCTAAACATTCCAACGATCAACTGCTCAGTAGTGAGGATAGACTGAAACTTGAGGAATTGATGGCACTATGTACCAACTTACAAAACAGGATTCTTGATTTGGAACACACAAAGACCACTCAGGCACTGGAGATTGACAGCTTAAAAGTGAGGGTCAAGAAGCTTGAGAAGAAACAAAGGTCAAGAACTCACGGGCTTAACAGATTGTACAAGGTTGGTTTAAGTGCTAGGGTTATCTCCTCTGAAGATGAAGGTTTGGGTAAGGAGGATGCATCCAAACAGGGGAGGAAAATTCATGATATTAATGCTGATAAAGACATCACCTTGGAAAATGTTTATGATTAAGATATGTTTGGAGTACATGATTTAGATGGTGATGAGGTAATTGTTAAAAATGTTGATGTTGTTAAAACTAGTGAGGAAACAAGAAGTATGATTGAAGAAGTTACTGCTGTTATTGAAAAGGATAAGTTGGTTAATGCTGCTGAAGAAACAGTTAGTACTGCTACAACTACAACTACAACTACAACAACTGTTATAACTGATGTTGAAATGACTTTGGCTTAAGCACTGGTAAAGAAGAAGAGTGTAAAACCCAAGGTTTCTAAGGTTGTGATACAAGAACTAGAGCAGGGTACAACATTGCTAACAACAACTGATGATACAATAATTACAGCTGTTAGCACAAGACCCAAAGCAAAAGGGATTGTTTTTCATGAACAGGAGCAAGCACCTACACCAACAGTTTCTTCACAACAACCATCATAGATCAAGGTTCGGGACAAGGGTAAAGGCAAAATGAATGAACCAGAATTTGTAAAGAATTTGTCTAAGAATGATCAACTCAGACTTGATGAAGAACTTGCCTTCAGGCTACAAGCTGAAGAAGAAGAAGAAGAAAGGCTTTCTAGAGATAAAGCTCAACAAATTGAAGAAGCCAATACAGCTTGGGATGATATTCAAGCTAAAGTTGAAGCTGATTATCAGTTGGCTCAAAGACTGTATGATGAAGAACAAGAGCAGTATATAGATGAAGAGAAGGCAAAATTCTTTT
>BQNB010008532.1:0-10860 GCA_026074375.1 Tanacetum coccineum | reverse complement strand
ATATATGAGATTCCACATATGCAAGTAGACGTGGATCAAATAACATAAGAATCCTTTGAAAGAAAGGATACATATATGCACCGAGCAAAAACGCAATGAAAGAAAATCAACAAACGTACCACGACAAAAGAACAAAAAAAATCAATACGAAAGATAGAAATTCTTATACCAATTATCGACTTGACTCGAAAGACCAATTTAAATAATGTTTTTATAAAAATCAATTTAAATTAAGAAAGTCACTTTAAGTATAAAAATCATTTTAAATAATAATGAAATTGTCTTAAATGTAATTTTTGAAAAATTCATTCTGGTTGTCATAAAAAAAAATTCTAGAGATGGTTATCTAGTGGTGTATCGTACCTTACCACTAAGAATCACTTTAAACCTGCTTTTTATAATAAAATAAAATCTATTTACAAAGATTATTTTATACACAGTTTTCTCCAAACACCAACACAATACTTCCAAAGGGTTTTTATAATTAGACATCAATTATAAAATATGTTACTCACACAAAGGACACCATAATACCAACAGGGATCGTAAAACGCAGTACATACCCTAACACAGTTCTATTGTTTGAAAACAAAAGAAAAAAAAATCAGGAACCATATACTCAAAATAAAATCAAACGAACTCGTACCAGAAAACTCATGCAAGACGTTACGTACCCAAAAGAAAACGTAAGGTCTTATACATAATAACGATCAATAGAGCAAACAAAAAATCATCGATACTAACACGTTGCCAACGGGTTACGAAAACCAAGGGATATATAAAGAAGGGAGTAATGATCCACACTAATACGTTAGGAAAAATTAGTGCTTAAAAGAAACCTTTGATACTCATACGAGTAATCAATGCAACGAAAAAACTAACGAAACTCGCCTATATACGAAAGAGCAGATCCGAACAAACAATCGAGCAACGAGCAACCACAATAATAATAATACTAGGTATCCGCAAAAACTAGATAGAAGAGAAACTTACTATCTACATAACTCAATTTAACATATCCTCCAATTGGGGTAAGAGAATAATTCTCTACCCATACCACCATCCTTATCATAAATACACATATCAATAAAAACATATTACACTACCACCTTACAACCAAACACAAATAAGTGCAATCATGGTCACAAGTCTACGTGTGTGATGCCTTTATAATTATGTTAGCCACCATAATTATAAGTTCCTCTTTTCACACGTGTACTTACTTTCAAGAATACCCATGTCAATCATAATTCACATATAAGCACATATACCACATTGCACATCTTAAACCACTCCAACTTAACACATAAAGAGTGCTCCATCAAATAACTACTTACTTATATCAAAATAAAATCGAAATGACATAAAGGAATGAAAGTCTCGCAACAATTCCCAAAATACGAAATATCTGAAAGAAATAATCAATAACAACATGACGAGGTAAAGGACGGGATAAACTTATGCTGGGCCTCGCTTGGGTTTGACTTTGCCTCCAGGAACGAAATCTCGCAACAATCCAAAATACGAAGTTATCCTAAAGAAAATAATCAATAACAACATGACGAGGTAGGATGGGATAAACTGATGCTGGGCCTCGCTTGGATTTGACTGGCCTTCTACAAGATCAACCCGACTTGGAGGGTTCCAGCCCTACTACGCGCATCAACAATACGATCAACGATCCTTTCTCGTTTTGGTTCACAAGAGGATCTCTTTATAAGATCCTATAACGCTTAAGTCCAGTTGGGAAAAAACGGTTCCCCAACGAGGATTCTTACAGGTAGGGAGGAAAAAACATAGCTAAAATACTAAGAAGTAATTACATATCATACCCAGATAAGGGTGGCATAATAACTCAATGGACAAATTAGCTTATACAGATATTAATCTATGCCAAAATAGTGAGGAAGCACAGCAGTTATTGCATCAATCACTAAGCCCTCTAAAATGCATCTACTAATGAAGGGATCCCCTAGGTTATTCGTATAGGCTCAACCTACCTTACTTTCTCTATAAAAAATGGCTCTGATACCAATCGTACTCCCCGCTAGGCGGAACACGAGGCGTAACATCATGGATATCATTCACAACACAATGGTGTTCTCACTATAGAGAAAATCTAATTGAAGGAAAATAATCAAATGGACACTATGTGTTCTTGACAATACCCAACACAAGATAAAGGAGTCTTGCATTTACTAAAGTTAATGTCGTACATGAAAACAAAAATAATCCTAATACTAACAATCTCAAACAAACAAGTATCATGAAAACAAATGTCATAAATGGAAAGACTGAAAGGACAACTCCACAAAGCAATGCTAGGGGTCTCTTGTCCACTCTTTCTAACCATCCTTTTATAACTCACGATACTCACCAGAAATTATGCTGCTTAATAACATCATAATAAAGTTGGTGAGAGTATAGGGTTTAAGAACATAACAAAATCTTTCAATCAATTGCGATTACTAAAATAATCCATAACAACACACGTGTCCCGCAGTCCACGTACAAACCAATCCACCACAGTAGCCCGCAGGGTCTATCGTTCTTACTCTCATAATAGGGTATGGGTAGTTCACTACCCCTTTTCGAAATCAGAACGCAAAGTCAGTAGGTATTATTTTCAACCTTTCAGTGGATTTGATTGAGTAGTAAACACCACTCTCCAACCGAAATCAACTACCTCTCAAACAACTCCAATTGATCACCAAGCCATGGAGCGTATCACATCACCATCAATAACCACATAACATATAATCACAACAACTAAAACATTTTAACACTTAGCATCATTTCCACCCAATAAATCATAAGAAAAGTGGGGCTATGAAACTCGCCTGAAGACATGCAGCTTACCAAAACAAACCCCGATATCCACACATGCTAACTATACAATAACAAATGTGTTACAGAGCGACCAAGCTAAAAGCTCATGTCCATGCAACACTCATATGATGGATGTCTAAGGGTTTAATTAACCATCATGGGTCACCGCGACACCATGCCCAAATCTAACCACTTCATTAACTCTTTCCACTAGTTACTTATAATTAACTCTAAATTGCAGAATTTTATTATGACTTTATGTACCCCAAACCCTTACTTAATGACCCTCATAATTCATACCAAAAATCAACCATGCTCATTTATGAGTATATTAACTAGCTTTGGATTTCCAAAAGCTATTTACATGCACAAGTACTCCTAAGAAAATCAAACTTCAAAACAGTCCCAATTCGGATCTGATTGCACACTAAAAAGTTTAGTCTTATCAACATACTTAGACAATAGGGTATGTTTGGCATGCAAGATTATGAGAAGATTATGATTAATTTCTGAAAAAATAATATATTTAAAATATCAACTTTGTTTGGGAAAAACAAGAAGAACTTATTAAGGATTATAAAAAATTCTTCCATTATCTCTCTAAAATCATATGCTACTTAATGTAGGCTTATAATAATATTCTCTTTTCATAATTTCCAGCACCTCTCCATCTACAGCTCATCAGTTCTTTAGCAACAGTACTTTTACCAAACATACCATAAATTTTGAAGGTATCCTATCTGGGGTTTACTCTATATACATATGGATCTTAACTACTGTTAGAAGGGCTAGTCATTTCGAATTTTCCAGTTAGGGTTTTACCCCTCACAAACATGGACTAAATCTGACCAGTCGCGATTTACTGTTTTGACAACTTTTAGTGTAATACAAATTTGAATGACTTCTTGACCGTAAAAATTTTAAGGCTTGGGATTTTCTGGAAAGTAGACTCTTTTGGCTTATTCATAGACTCGGAAACATTTTATCAATATTCATTTCTATCATCAAGATATCATCAAATCAACACAGCCCTAATTCTGCCAAACCCTAATTCAAGTTTTTAAACGCGAATTAAACCTAACCAATACACCTGTAGTTCTAATGAAACAATCAAATCATTATAACATGTTTATTATATCATTAATTACAGATGTTATGAAACCCTAATTATCCATCATAAATTATGTTACATGAATTAAAAGAATAAACAAAGAAGAAGAACATACCTAACGATCTTACTTGAATTAACACGATCTAACACCTAGATTTCTTGATCAAAATTTTTGTCTTCTTTAAGGTTTTGGGACCTCAATTGTACGGCAACAAGAATAAGGGAAAAGGGATAGGACAAGTTGATTTTATAACTATTTCCTTCTAGTCCTAGCCCAACTCAAATAAGCCTAAAAAAATATTTTTTTTTCTTTAAACCCTAAACCGGACGCACCCTTAATAATTATATATATTTTATATTTTTTTTATTAATTTATTAATTAACTAATTTACTTCATTTCCTTAAGTTTTTAGGAAAAATAAGCTAAATTTGATTATACCTTTTTTACTATGGCTACTACTAACCTTTCTAAAAAAATAATTTTGTTTACCAAACCCACATCTCTATTTTTTAGAAAGTTGGCACTATTATATATTTCACTCACTTATTTTCATATCTAAAATGCCAATAAATTCTCATAAATCCGCTTATCAATAAATCATTCTAATATTGACGTTGCATTACATGCAATAACGCCATTCATTATCCTTTATTCACTAATCATGAACAAATGGAATATCATCACCAACACAAAACCTCACACAAATGAGATGCACTTAACACTCCAAATGATACTACACACATTACTTAACCTACTTAGCACACATAAAATCACATATCACCACACCTAAACACATAAACTGAACTCTTAGCCGAATCTAAAGATATAAACTAACCTGCTCAAATCTCGGTTGTCACACCCTGTCAAGGAGATTCTTCGGAATTCTACCTGATCACAAGCAGTATTTATACTGATTAACGGGAAACCGTGGTTATTGTAACCCGATTCGGTCGATGTGACAACGACACTTTGTCCATATATGTTGCTTTATCACTTAACCCATTCATAGTAGGTAATCTTCGACTGGTGGACGCAAACTGGTTCAAGACAAGTCAATGATTTATAGCCACTATGCTATACTCTGATCCGGCCATATGTAAAGACATTATGAAAGCTAAGTTACTTGTTTCAAGACTTCCGTCTACTATGGATACCGCCGTCCTTCTTGAAGCGACGAAGTATTAAAGTTAAAGAACTTTAAGAAAGATGCTTTATTCAAGCTTTCGAGTTAAAGATCAAGAATAGTATGAGCATGTCAGTCCGAAAGTCACAAGTACACAAGATGACAAAAGATCACAATATGATGATTCGAGATTATCTTTGGTTGATGATCTCAAAGAAGCTCAAGGTCACATGGAATTCAAGCTTAAAGGAACAAGCTCAAGCCTATCACAATTTGAAAGATAAAGATTCAAGACCACGAGCAAAGACCGAAGACATTCGCAGAATGTAGAGCTTAAGATTTTTGTAAAAGGATGTGACCTCCCTTAGGGGGAGATTGCTAGGAATCGAGAAAAGACTCGTCCACTCTTAAAATACGTAGCTCGTAGGTCTTAGATAGTTTTTGGAACCTTAAATAAGTAGAAAGGCCAAAGCCCATGGAAAGCCCATGTATGTGCCCATGGCTGGCCAAACTAGACATATAAGTACCATCTCTATACATGGAGAGGGTGTTGGTTTATTTCATTTCTCATATAGTTCAATCTAATATTCTCTATTTCTTTCTCTCACTAGAATCCTTCCTTTCATCTTTTTCTCTCCCTAGTTTCTTATTGATTGGTTAAGTGGTTAGATAAAACACATATTCTACAGACCATTAGGTATAAATGGTTGAGCATTATGTGAGAGACACATACCTTTAGGAGAGAGATTCCCTCCTTGATTCGTCGAAGGTTGATTGCCTCCATACCCGAAGGTTAATGTCGATTATAGAGGTTGCCCATTCTCATTACTCACCAGATGAGCGGCGAGCAAGGGAGGAAGATTTACTCCATGCCCCCCATCTTTTACCCTACGTTTCGAGGGTCTCCTTCCCTCCGATTCTCTTTCTACCCTGCTCACATCCCTGTTTTAAGCTTCTTCGAGCTCTATCACCCTTCCCTGAGGGCTATGAGCACGTGGGGATCCCATTCGTAGAATATGGGTGGTATAAGTAGCACGTGTTGGCCTAGGTTCCATCTACATGTCTTTTTCGTACTCTTCGCTTGAGTATTCCAGTTCGGTACAAACTTCTTCATTGCGAAGTTGTATTCTCTGATCCCTCAACAAAGATTTGAGGGCTTCGTAATTAGCCTCTACAAAAGCTGGGTTAATCACGAGATTCGGATTGGCCGAAGTTGATGCCCGATTAGCAAGTGGTGTTTCATGTGGAGATCTAGTGATGGACGTGGAAGTGGTTATAGGGGCAACTCACCCACTTTTGGACCGGATAGAGGTGTCAGGGTTGACAAACCTAGTGGGGGTGAGTCTTCTCTTCCATTTGTCATGCTAGAAAATTGGGTAAGGTTGTTTAACGGTTATGGACTCAGTTTTAACAAGACTAATTGTAGCGGTCTCATAGACGGCGCCACTGATTATGTAATGATTGGCACGACCAGTCTTTGATTGTGATCGAAGAATATGATGGTGGTGGTTGAATTGCCAAGCCGTTGATAACCTGTGACAACACAAATGAAAATACTACGTTAATTGAAGCGCAAGGGTTAGGCCTTGCGAATCACCTCTGGCATGAGATTAAGTATGGGTATGTGATTGTAATAAGTGCGTAAGTATGTAATGTAGGTATTGAGAGTGTAATCAAACCTTAAAGACATGCCCAACTATTTATAGGTGATGATATAGCTGGAAAGCAGGCCTTCTGCACTAGAAGCCGGTGATCGTGGGTGTGTCCGCAATTATTGGCTTATAGGGGTTAGTGTACCACGATTCTTATTTTAGCGGGAAAGCTTGTGATAGGGAAAGAACGTGGGTTTTGACTTAGTCTGACCTAGCCACTGCGTTAGTTTCATCGAAGGGCACACCCCGAAGGGTGTTGGGCTTTGAGTGGTGAATTCCCTTACTGGTAATCATCGTTGAGGATGATTTTACGCTACTAGAAACATTTTGAAGGTTTCTAGGTGTCACTGTGAGTAGAACCCGGGTGAGCTCGAAGGTGAGGCCTTCGAGTCATTTGGAGGGTACATCATCAATTCTAACCACAGTTAGACTCTGAATCCCATTCCATTAGAAGAAAAATGTTACATGTTTAAAGATTAACATCTCCACATGGAACTGAGAATCGTCTATAAGAGATTTCCTACATCGATCAAGCTATTCATTTAACGAGAATCTGTCAAAATGTGAAACGGACTTGCGGACATGAGACCACTAGCTCTAGTTTCTTGCGGTTACTCAGCATTATGGTTAGCATTAGATTGTGGTACATCGTTCCTCATATGCTGAATATCTAACACCCCTAAATAACATCCTTGCTAAACTTGATGGCTTCTGAAACAACCATATAGTCGGGGGGGACTATCAATCGCTTTTTTATACATTTTGGTTGCTAAACTACATTGTGGCTTTCTATGGCATTTCAGGCTGGAAATTAGCTTGTCTTACTTTGCATCTAAGAGGCCGATAGAAGGGGTGTTGTTTAAGAATTTAAATTATTTTTTTTATTCTTTGGATTACAAAGTAGACGTACATAAAAAATTGTCTTTAAACCAGATAGGTGAACAAAATTTTGTTTAACGCTCTGTCCTCATCCTTGTTGATTATGCTCCTAACATCTTGCTTGCTCCTAACATCTTCCTAGCCATGCTAGATGTTAAACCCCATATGTTGTGATATATTATTAAGCTACAATTTATAGTTATTATATGAAACAAACGAGTTCGAGCCTACTAACCTAACCTCTAATACTCCTTCGCAGTCCGAGCGACGACGTCGCGAAGGCTCGAACTAAAATAGAAAACTAAAAACATTACGGTAATAAAAGCACTAATTTGTTGATGAAGATTTATGACAATAAAAAGAAATAATTCTTCAAGCAGTAACAAAAGGAAAAGCAAAACAAGCAGCAAAGTGAAAATGGTTGTTGGCTGACAGCATCGATATCTTGAACCAATTTTTTTTGGTGGGTTATATAGATCCCTCTTAAAACATCATTTGTACCTCCTTGATTTTTTGCGTTTTTTTATTTTTTCTAATATTTTTATAATTTTGTTTATATTATAAAACTGTGAAACGAATAGTGCGGAGCAAAAAAATATAAAGTTTGACAAGTCAAAAGTATTAAACTGTCAAAAAATACAAAACAGAAACTAATAAAAAGCTGTGTTAAATAGTAAACAGAGGAGAAAAAAATAATATTTTCTACTTTTTTCCTACTTTTTTAGTGAGTCATGAGCACTACAAAAAAAGTCTATTTTTCCACACTTTTTTATACACTTTTAAATAGTGTGAAAAATATTTTGAGTTTATTAACACATATAAATGTGTAAAAAAATGGTTACATATCTTGAAATATGTCAGTTGGATTCGCATGTTTTTATTACTAGAAGTACATGAAGCTGATTGTGGGTCACACGTTAAGACCGATGAGTATCCTGGTTTATTTAAATATTTAATATATTAATTTATTACTAAAGGTTTAATATGCTTCACGAAATATTTTAAATAACCGTTAGTTACCGTTATGATTTATAACTAACTTAACGACTATTTAAATATGAACCGAATGGACTAAAATTAACAAAACCCAAACCCTATGGGACCCTTATGGAGGCCGGCCCCTAGGAGGTTCTAGAAAGGGTTTTGGATCAAGCTTGGAATTAATATGTGATAAGGATTATAAATTGTGATAAACCTAAGAATTATTTGTTTCCATGTTTATCTACAACTAGGATTTGGGTACTATATAAACAAATCCCCTAGCTCTCATTATTAATCCTTCACATAATAATTACTCGTCCCACACCTAAAACCTTCATATGTGTTTTTCCAATGCATACAATGCATCATGAGATTATTATCATATATAACATGCATGAAAGAAATACTAGATTATTAAAAGTCACATATGACTTTTCACTTTCATGCAAAGTCACGTCTGACTTTTACTTTCAATTACATGCGATAGCTAGCAAATCCTTTTAAGGGTTTTCGGATGGTTTTGGTTCTCCCTTGTTCGACAACTAACAAATCCACTCCAAGGGTTTTTCGGTGTTTTCTTGTTCTCCTTAGTTCGACAACAACAAAAACCCATCGAAGGGTTTTTTCAGTTCATTGGTTTTTCTTCAACCGATTTTGGTACAAACCCTAATTAGGGTTTTCTTGATTTTCGGTTCAACTACAAAGGTTGCTTGATTTTCAGTACAAGCTACAAGTAAGCTTACACTTGGTGTTTGAAGCTCGTGAAGTCACGAATAACATTGTTGCGTGTGGAGTTGATATGTGTTCTGGTTTGACGCTTGTTGTCGTGAGCAACCGTTAAGGGGGGAGAGTAGTAACTTATCACTAAGATTCACAGTATCAAGACTTATCGTTTTTTTGTATATTGTCCATTAAACATAATAATTTGTGTTTCTACTTTATTTGTGTGTGTTTGTCTTATTATCAAACTGAGATTCATCCGATGAGTACTCGTAGTAACTGATTTACTAGTGTTGTTAAATCCCAACAGTGGCATCACGAGTCAACTCGTTTGGTGTTATGGGTTACACACTTAATAAAAAACGCTAGATTCGCTTAGGTAAATATTTTATTTATTGTTTTGACCGGAATTTATGGTAATAATATGCAATTCTTGCCATAAAGAATAAATAAAACCTAAAATCTTGATATTATTACTAGTTAATATAGATTAAAAGGAATAGATCTAAAATTAAAAGTTAATTAAGTTTTCCATTTTCTATTCTTTTTTCAGCCTTAAGACTCACGCAATCATACTATATGATGCATGTGGCGATCTAGGTACTGAGCTGAAAACCTAGTGAGAGTCTTTTGGTTCTCCGTTTGGGGAAGACTCACTTTGAGAACTCGGAGTGTTATGTAATTTACTGCTTTCAATATAGAGTCTGTCTTCACCTCATCCCCTCTTTCTGTCTATTTATTTGCTTATATGTGATATTCCATGAGACTAGGTAATATATGCAAAAGACTTTTTGAAACTCTAAACGGAATAATACTTAAAGTGAAACTTGTTATATTTAAACCAAAAGATTATTGCGAGTTTATGTGTCATACAGGTGTGGTTATCTATAATGTTGCCCTTAGAAACGTGACTTCCCACGACAAACTTACTCGAATCTTGGTTTAAATTTGTCTGTTAAATTACACACATAATTATTAACTCCTAGTGACCTGCTATGTGTTATTTGTAAAACTTGTTTTTGGACAAATAAATACGGACATTAAATCTATGAAACTTGTTTTATTATAACTTGATTAGATTTTTGAAGTCTTATGTGTCAACTTGGGTTCGGCTTACATCCAATAATCATGGCCTATAAGGTTTCCCACGACGAGACTTGAAAATATAAATCAACTTATAATCCGATTAAAACTATAAATTTTTATGCTTTTTTATATGATGAATCACTACCGTACCATGGATTTTTCAGGACTTTAGTGGACTTCTAGGGTTTAATTGACCTTTAATCTTTTCCCGCACCACTACATGCTTCGGCATATGAGGCAATTATTGAAAGAACTTGTGTCTTCGAAAACATGCAGAAGTACAATATAGGGTTTGATTAATTTGTAATATTTCTCGCGATATTAGCACACCTAAAACCTTAAAAGTTAACAAATTGTTTTTCTTAACTTCTGCTACAAAGATGTTTTGTATGTTCTTTGTATACGTTTTGACACATGTTTTATAAACTTTTGTGTATACCCCTATGTGAAATTTTAAGTCTACGCCAGCCAAACTAAG
>BQNB010008531.1:64224-89623 GCA_026074375.1 Tanacetum coccineum | reverse complement strand
GACACCAGTTAAGGGCAGGAATACTATGTGGCATGATGTGATATGCCCTACTTTATTAGCATCGGTGTCATGAGCTTAGCACAATAATAAATACTTGCATGTGAAGTTGTATTTGTTATAACGATCACATGTTCTTTGTAATCTTGTGGTCCACACTACTTTGGTTGTACATTTCCAATTACTAAACACTTTTCGTAATACTTTGAGTGAAGCTATATTCACTAAACGTTTTTTATCCTCGTAAATGTTTTACTTAAACCTATGAATTCACTCAACTTTATGTTGACCGTTTTTAGCATGTTTTTCTCAGGTGAATAGCTTTGGACTTCTTGACGTGCTATGTGGAGTCTACGTGTAATATGATACCCTATTTTAAGACTTATCAAATTATCATACTCCTTGTAATTTGAAAAACATAAATTTCGCTTCCGCTATCTTTTAAAACTAAATTATGCCTCCGCTACATTTTATTTATGCTTCCGGAAATATTTAATTTCTTTTGAATCTTGTAAAACTTTCCTATTTTTAAATAATGCATCGAGTTATGATTTTCAAAATGTCCATTAGTGGTCGTTCTCTCGTGCCTTGAGTTCGGATTGTTATGACGTCACACCCTCGGACACGTATTCCGTCCAAGCCCTGTCTGGGGGTGTGACACGAGTCTTTGATCCATTTGAGCTCATAAGTAGCAGCCTTTGTCTTTGTTACAGAAGTTTAGTATCATCTGCTTAAGTCTCCACCCTTCAGATATTCCAAATCTTTATTAATAAATTAATCCTTAGGGATAATTTGGCGTCCTCGATGATCTTGAATTAACGAAAGAGGCTTTCTGAGATCGAATGGATACGGTTTGTTTTTGGGGTTATGACAGTCAAGTCGTTCAGTTGTTGCTTTGGAACATTCTTCAATATGGTACTCTGATTCCGTAATACTTTTGCAAGTGCCTTTGAGCAGGTTGAATGCCGGTCCAACCATAATTTCTTGAGTCAGATTTGGAATCTTAAGCCGATTTATGAAAAATTCAGAGAAATCAAATGAAGTATCATAGAGCTCATCAAATGAAGTAGGTGGTTCTTCAGCACGTGCAGCTTGTTGTCTCTTACTCCAATCAGGATCAGGATTTGGAGGTCGCTCAGGTTTTTGAACCAGTCGGCTTTGGTAAACTCCTTGTCAGTGGGTTGTTCATCATTGTCTCCCATGATGAACTCTTGATCTTGTTGCATGCCTGAGTCTTCAACGGTATGACTTGGCTACTCTGCATGGGTAGACTTTCCGGAAGACTTATGTTGAGATTGGGAGGCATCTTTAGAGGTGCTTGAAGACTTCTTTTCCTTTAATCTCTTGAGGACTCAGCATCTTTATTCGATTTCCTTTTTTTCGTCCCTCGGTCTGATCCAGCGAAGGGGTCTCAATCTTTGTCTCTTTCATCTCGACTCCTCTTCAACGAAAACACTTCACGATATGAATCAAAAAGATCTTTGTTAGTGTTATACAACTAGACCAGTGCATCATAAAGCTTCTTTTTCTAGTCAGATTTATCATATGACTTGTTCTTCTCTATCTTGTCTATTAGTATCTTTGTAAGCTCAAACTCGGAGAGTGATGCGGTTGCCTCATAAGTAGACGTTGGTTGTGAAGAAGATCTTGTCAAGACTGCAGCTTCTACTGATTCAGTGACATTTTTCTCAATAACAGGAGTTGCAACATCTGAGATCGCTTGAGGAAGAATTTAAGGTAGTTGAGCGTTGACTTCCTCTTTGATAATTGTCCACACCATTGAGTCAACGAGTTATATATACTCCCTTTTCTCATCTTGAGCTTCTTCTCTACAGTCAAAATTATGTGCTTGAATGGCCTTGTTTATCGCTTCTCTAAGTTTGTTATCCATGTAACGATCAACTATAGCAGGAATGGAGGAGAGAGCTTGAGCATACTGGTCAACTTGCTTTATCTTTGACACATCTTTTTCCAGGTTGAAGACTTTTTCATTGAATTTGAATACAGAATCAAAATCTAGAAGTACATGAAGTGATGTTGTAGTCTTTGAAGCCATTGGTGACGGAGTTGGTGTTGCTTGTTGCGATAGAGAATTGAAGAAAGGAGGTGGTGGAGGAATAGTTGTAGTGAAACTTGATGTGATTTCAGGAATTGTTGTTGCATGCTGAGCTGTGGTGTCCATCAAAGAGGCAATCTCATTGTTAGCTGGAGATGGATTATCAAGATTTAGGAGTTTGCTTGTAAAGTCGGAGGAGACAAAAGAGCTTTATGTTGGACCTCCAGTCTTCTGTGTGTCAAAAACAAGTGTAAGTGATACATGAGCATCTTCCTTTTCTTGCTTAAATCCTGATTGTTGAGAAACATTTTGTTAATCTGCTCCACCATGATCAGCATCG
Source organism: Tanacetum coccineum (assembly GCA_026074375.1). Lineage (NCBI taxonomy): Eukaryota > Viridiplantae > Streptophyta > Magnoliopsida > Asterales > Asteraceae > Tanacetum > Tanacetum coccineum. The sequence continues at coordinate 87,230 of BQNB010008531.1, read as the reverse complement.
GTCATGTCAGCATCTTTGTTTCCCAAATTCACATTCACATCATCATACATCTCCTTAGTAACCTCATCTTCTTCTTCTTCATCCATTGATTCTTCATCATCAATCTTTTCTTCTTTTTCAATATTAAATTCATCATCATATTCTTCTTCTTCTTCGTTATGTTCTTCATTAGTCTTATTGGGATCAGAAATCTCATCTCTATCAGATTTCGTCCTTTCGTCATCACTCTCATCATTTTCATCACTATCATCAAAGTCATCCTCATCGTCATCCTTTTCATTACTATCTCCCCAAGATTCTTTCTCACTTTCAAATTCATATATGGGTACATCGGGAACCCCTGGTATAGTACCAGTTCCTTTATCTGTTCCAGATGTCTTTTGTTGCTACTCATTAGGAACCTTTGACTGAGTGTCAAATACATCACCTGAGACACTTGCGTGAGAACTGTGAAATTGTGTCTTGCTTCTTTTGGTAGCCAGCTTAAGTTTTTTGGCTTCACTTAATGCAACCTCAAATAGAACAGCTAATCCTTTGGCTTTTGGCTTCTTTGCAGGTTGTTTCTTCTTGTCAGATTTAGCTACCTTAGCTTTAGTCTTGATTTTGGTACCTTTAGTATCTTGAAAATGCTTCTGATTGGGTATAAATAGAACCCTCTCCACACATGGAGAGGGTGTTGGTTACCATTTCATAATTTGTGTGTGTGTGTAATCTTCCACCATCTTATTTTCTCTCTAATAATCTTTCACTTTCCTTATCTCTTTTCTATCTTTATTTTGCTTATTGGTATAGCTTAATGTTGTGAAATGGATTAAGCTTTTGGGATAACATTTGGTATCATTCGCCACGGGTGGGTTTAGTTTTTGTTAGTTTTTAGTTGTTATTTTCGTGGTTGTAAGCTTAGTTTCGTGTTTTTTTTAGTAAGCAAAGTGGCACGAATTTGTTTCTTGGCATATACGCGTTTTAGTCGTGGTTCGAATTGATTACTTCGTGCGTGGCTAAGTAAAACGTAAGGAAGTAAATACTCAGAGATCTGAGCACGGGACAGACAAATCTAGTCCATTCTAGTTTCTTTGCCACTTAAGCACTTGTTGATGATGGTAGCAAATTCTCTCCATGGTTGATGTAAGTAGTCAACATTCACATCAGTGAGATAGGTGATATCTCTAGTGTGTCCAAGATCTCTGATGAAAGAGAGAATGTCATGTTCCAGTAGGAGGTCTTTAAACTTTTATCCTAGAATTTTAGGGCAAAATTGTGTGAATTTCTCAGAAATATCAAACATCGAGAACGGACTTTCTTACTTGTTTATCGTGAATCTGTGGATGACTTATTTTGTTTTTTTTGGGATTAGCCAAAATTCTTGCATATAAATAGCAGGAACATCTGCAGTGATCAGGAATGCATGGTAGAAGGGAGTGAGAGCAAGAGCATCCAGCACAACTTGAAATTTAGCTTCTTTTGGTTTGATGTATGTCTTGAGTCTCATGTTGCATTTCCCGAACTCAAGATGGTCCGTAGGTGCAACAAGAGCATCATCAAGGGCTTTATGTTGATCTTGAGTGATATTCATGTTTCTGCTAAGATTTGACCAATACAGTTTATATATATATATATATATATATATATATATCTATATATATATTTATATCAACAACTTTATATAAAAACACTATAGGCCCTATGATTGTTATATATATATATATATATATATATATATATATATATATATATATATATAACCAACTTTCATATAAAACACTATAAGGCCCTTTGATTGTTGAATACTTAAGCTTGATGCATGCTGTGCTATCATTCTAATGATTAGGCTCATTAAGGCATTTAGCATTATTGAATAAGATCTAATCATCTAAAGGGCAACTTAATTGGGCATAACGTGAAAGGCATTAAGTTGAACCTTGTTATATAGCCTACTTAACTTGTTTAGGTTGTGCAATTAACCAATTTTAATTAGCTACCTAACTTGAGTTAAACATTGCCTCCAGAAAGATTTAATCTTAAAATTTCTTAAAGTAAAATATTGCTAAATCGCCTCCTGTTAAATCGCCTCCTATATAAGACTGATAAATCGCCTCCTATATAGGATTGTTAACTCGCTTCCTAAAGGAATTGTTAAATCGCCTCATATATATGATTGATAAATCGCCTCCTATAATGGATTGTTAAATCGCCTCGTGAAGGGGTATTGTTAACTCGCCTTATGAAGGGGTGTTGTTAACTCGCCTCGTGATCGGTATTGTTAACACGCCTTCTGAAGGGAGTTGTTAACTCGCCTTCTGAAGGTGTTGTTAACTCACCTTCAAATGTCACAATGTCACAAACATGGATTTTACGAATCAAGAATAGTTCAAATAGCCTTCTTAACAATTGAATAACACTTAGGTACATTTATAACAACACTTAGCCACAGAATCATCCAGAACGATCAAAAATGAGTGTATATATTCGTTTTAATACATTCAAGCAAGAAATAACAAACAAGGAATGCCTTTCAAGGCTCAAACACATTCAAGGAAGTAAATACAAATGTTCTAGCATAAATCCCACAAACAAATTACACTAAATCCCAAAAACCTACATTTTCGCAAGCATGAATCATCAAGAGCACATTTGTATGATACCTAATCACAAAACTGTATTAATCGAGTGTTCTACACTCCTAAACAAACAAAACCCCTCAAATAATTTAAGGTTTTACTCACATTTGATTTTGACGAACCCTAATTCAAAATTTAGGGTTATCTTGATCAAATGTTGATGAAACTTTAATTCCTTTGAGAGATGAGTTATTTAGAGAGTGTGGAACAAGTTATTAGTTATACCTTTTAAATGATAATCACTGGAAATGAAGAACAAAGTATGGTGATTTTGAGTGAGAAGTTGGGAGGGAAAAGAAAACAAGTTATGAGTGTAGATTAACACCTTCTAAATTACGAATAAAGCAAGTGTTTTTCCAAAATGCAACTTCAAGATCCGCGTCATAAAATTGACCAAAAAAAAACAAGTTATGTCCAAGCCCCTCGACGTAGTATACTCTTAAAATAGTAACATTTCCCAGCTGATAGTCACCATATCCCATAATCCTTGCAATGTGGTCGTTCTTAAATCTAACTGTACCTAAAAATTTGCTAACAAAGTTTATGAGCTGAGAGCAATTCTCTGTCATATGTTTTGAACATCCAGAGTCCAGATACCAGAGAACAATCTGGACAACCCGTCATGACAAGAGAAGAAGAAAATGGAATATCTTGTAGCATTGGATCCCCAAGTATGATTGGGTTCCGAGTGGTTAGCATTCTTAGATTCTACAATCTTAGCTTTTTTACTCGAACCTACATTTTTAACATTTTTGGGTTTCCTGCTATAGACTTTAAGCTCTGGTTTTTGTGTTTCAACTGAGTGGGAAGTGGTTTTCTTAGGAGGCACTACGTTAGCTGAAGTGATCCTAGTTAAAGGGCACGAGTTACCAACTATAGTGAAAGTTCTGCCTGTTGGTTTCCACTTAAGTCCTACTTCAGTGAATACATGACCCGTAGGTTTCCAAATATTTTGTTTTTTATGTTTCTTAGCAGATTTAGCACGGCTATTCACATTTTCCACAAAATCAAGAAGACACATATCATGAACACCATCAAACATAGATTTCTTACAAGTAGCACAAATAGGTTCAGAATTCGCATTTAACAGTGAATGCTTAACATCAACATCACGAATAGGTTCAACAACACGATTCTTTTTATTAACTTTCCTAGGTTGGGCTTCTACTTTATTCTTCATGTTCCTACTTGGTGTTCGCGAGATCCTATTATTCTTTTTATTGCCTGTAGGCTTTGATTCGTAATTACTAGTAGAACACTTCAATCCTGTAGGAGACAACACATGTGTGTTAGAATCTGATGTTGTAGATGACTCTACCTGTTTAATGTTGCTTGAGGATGTGAGAGGTTCAGCAAACCTAACTTTCTTGACATTGTTTTTGGGTGTGACAGCAACCTTTTTCGCACTAAGTTTAATCGCATTAGGGCATGTATCTCTAACATATACAAGTAACTCCTGAATTCGTTGGGCATGCTTACAAGCAAAGTCTAACGCATTATCTAAAGGCTGTTTAGCTTTAGCTTGTTTGACTATTCCCTAAAGAATATCAACTTGTTCCTGAGTGTACTTAAGGTAATCTATGTGAGCTTCCCTATTTTGCAATAACCTAGGAGCCAAAGGTTCTAAGTCTAGCTTGAACATGCCTGGAAGAATAGTGTTGGCAGATGGTATTTGTGCAGCAATATCAACAATTTCTTTTCCTTTTATTTTTCGTAAATCGTTTTTCAATGACGTTATCACAAAAACCTTATCTTGAATTTGAGCTTTTAAATCCTCATTTTTAGCAGATTTTAAGTTCAGTTTATCAATTAAAGAGTCACTCTGTTCTTTAGTACGAACACGTGTCTTTTTTATTGAGTCAAACTGCTCTTTAAAAACCTGTTTCACATGATTAATTTCATTACAAAGACGCTCGTTTTTCGAAATCGGTTTTGCCACACTATTCTCCAGTTCCACATTTTTGGTCTCAATTTCACCATAATCATAATTGACATTCTCTTCCTTGGACTTTTCTCTCATTGATTTTATAATTTCCTTCAACTTACAAATGGTAGTGTCTTTGTCTTGTAGCTGAGCTTTCAAATCATTATTTTTTTAAAATCTAGAATTTCGAGAGCATTTTGATTATCACAAGATTCATGTTTCTCAAAATTTTCTTGATTAAGTTGTATTGACAATGCAAGATAAATACAATGTTTTTCAAGTTGTGAGTAACTTTTCAAAAGATCATTATGCGCATTTTGTGATTTCAAAAGCTCTGCCTCAAGATTGAAACACTTATCACAAGATTCATTTCTCTTTCTATCCATATTACGAGATCACCAAATCAAAGAACATAGAATTCTCACAGTTAAAAGAACATCTTAAGACATGTTTGTTGTAAGAGGTCATCATTTTTCCAAAGTAATTATTTCTTAGCAATTTTTTGTTTTTTTGTCCAAACATTGTTTGTCACTGAAGACTGTTTGAACAGCAGCGTCTATTTGTCAAAAAAACTTGTCCTAAATTACTGTACTTCTATTATTTCATTTAGAAGATCTCTATCAAACACATTGAAGATGTCTTTTAAAGATTTTAGAAATGGAATAATTTCATTGTTAAAAACAGCTTTAGTATGTTCAAACCCCCATTCACCTTCTGTACGAGCATCAGGTGTAGTCCTTATCTTCACCACGTTGTCAAACCTGGCAAGGTGAAATTTAAGCTTTTTAAGGCTTTCATTCACCAAGCTTACCTTAGGAAGTTCCTTAGGAGCTTCTATTTTGACAGGTGATGCATCAGAAGGTTTACTGGTAGGATTGGACATACGCAACCAGAAAGCTTGTTCAGCCGACAATTCTTGTTGTGGAGTAAAACGTTTCCCAAAATCTTCAGATAGTCTATTTAATTTTTCATAATCAATAGGTTTATGAGAAATGTTTTGTTTAATGGCCTCTGGATCCTTTTCTTTTTCAGACATTTTTGATCGACTCTCTTCTTCCAAAATCAATGTTTCCTCATCATCAATCACAGGCATAGCAACATGTTTAGCAGAAATAACAATACCATCATACAAGGTTGGTTTAATCCGCTGAGCTTTCTTGAGATAAAACGGATTTTGATAACCTAGAGCTTGTTTGTGTATATTATCATAAAAAACTTGAGGCTTTGTTAACATGTGCACTGTTTGAGCAGATTGACCCACTTTAAAAATAATATTATCAAGTTCCTTTATCCTCTTTTCCAAATCAATTTCATTTTCCATATATTTATTTTCTTTTTATTTGGATTCATTTTTAAAAACAGTGAATGTTTGTAATAAACATTCCTTTTCTTTGATTTGTTTAGAAAGATTTTGCTCAAGTAAATCAACTTGTTCTTTCAGTGCAAGCTTCTCTTTAATCATATCATTCATTTGAGAATCAATCATTTTTTTCACGACTGCTTAAATCAATATTAAAATGTTGTTCAAAAGTTTTGACTCATTCTTTATATCTCTTTAGCTCAGCGGTTACTGATTCATTATTTTGTTTCTTATTAGCCTTTTCCTAATTATTTACATAATTAATCATTTGTTCTGACATTTTTTCAATCACAAATAAGATCATTGAATCTTGGTGTGCCTGCAAATTAATATCTTGAACATTTGCCTGTTGTGTTTCTTGCAAATATTGCGAGTACGAAATGATATTGCTATCACTATGTATCTCAATATCTATAAAATCCACAACTTGTGTTTGTTCAAAGTCCTGCATTGCATGCACACTTTGATTTTCCATATCATTAAGATAGGTTTCAGAATGAGGTACCTTTGAGATAACGTCAGAACCATAGTTGGAAATATTGGCCATGAGAACCGCTTTTGCATTCGAGATATCATCACAGTCAGAATCATAAGTATCAAGATCCTCAGTCTGAAAAGCAGCATTGTTTGGAATGATTGTCTGAACAGCTTGACCATTCGGAACCCCTGGATCTGCAAGAAATGTGAGTTGCTCTTCATCTAAAATTTGTCCAGCTTCCTGAGCTTCAGCTAACATTGCTTTATCCTGATACCATGCTGCATTCCTTGGTCATTTAGGCTGAGTGCATTGCCTAGCCATATGTCCTTCACCTCGACAGTTGTAGCATTTAACAACCTTTGCCTGTCCACTTGCATTGTTTCCCCCAGAACTAGTAGCATTACTCTTATACCCAGTACCAAAATAACTTTGACCCTGTCTCCCCTGAACTTGTTGCACTATGACCCTGCCATCTTTAATAGTGGCTTGGTTTCTTAGATTCGATGAAGTTCTAAGTTGATTATTGGTTTAGGGGAACCTTGAGGAAGCTACAACTATTAGAAAAGCCATTGCCTTATTGAGACAAGCAATTGGATCAGCTCCTGGAGAGAATACAGGAACAGCAAAACTTGAGTCCACAAGAGGTGACTCAGTTATCGGTTGTGTAGAAACTTGAGGTGATTGATAAGCAATTTGTGGAACAGATAAGGTTTGATGATTCATTTGAGACTGATATAGATATGATGGTTGAACTGATGAATGATTGAATTAAGGTTATGATGGATAAGTAGATGAGTAATGTTGAGTGGGATGAATTGATCCATATTGAGATGGTGGAAACTGTTGTTGAAGCTGAGGATTGTTGTATGAAGACTGATAAGTGTTGAAGTGAGGTGGTGTCATCTGCTGATTTGCGACAAATGCAAGTGGATCTTGATTGCGTTCACGCAGAAAACGGACTTCATTTGCATCGAGTTCGTGCTGTTCAAGATATGCATGAAGCTGATCAAAGTTGGTAGTATGCAAATCTTTTACAAGCTTGACATCAGTCACAAACTTACTCCATTCAGGTGGAAGATTGTTTAAGAACTTGGTATTAACAGCTGAGTGCATTAATCAGCTGAGTGAATCTCAAGTAATACTTGTGAAGTGATTCCCCCTTGATGTGAGTAAACTTATCAAATGCATCATATAGTTTACACTCTCTTTCCTGCTTAGTCAAAAAGGTACCTTGCATCAGTAATTGAAATCTCTCCCATAAATCTTTGGCAACTCTGTGATGATTCACAAGTGAATAGATATCAGCTGGTAGACCTTGAAGAATGATATTGGTTGCTTTCATATCACAATCAGTTTAGATTTTCTCAGCAACAGATAATTCAGCATATTTCTTTGTTTTGGTCACCCCATTCTCTTCAACAGTAGGCCAAATAAGTGGACCGTTTTCAACTGATTCAAGTATCATTCTTCCGTGCTCTCTGTTTTGCATGTATAATTCCATTCTACTTTTCTAAGAATCATACAGGTCCTTGTCCAACATAGGTGGACGATTATCAGCACCGGAGAGTATCATGTACTCAGCAAGAGTATTCTTTTGTTCAAGTGGAATCATTGAATCCATGTTGATTTGATGTTATTAGATTACTTGTAGATCGAACGGTGATTGCAAGTAATTGTGTTTTTAGTGAGTTGTCTTTTGAGTGTTTGTAAGTCTTGAAACTATACGGGATTTTACAACTCTTGATAAAACCGAGAAGACAATTGAATGTTTCACGGGATTTTACAAATCAAAGAGATAAACCGTATACTTTACTTTAGCAAATCTGAGTTTTGAATTTTAGTTCAAGTGAATCAATTTTCCTTTTGAATTTGTTAAATCGCCTTTCAAAGCAAGTTGTTAAATCGCCTTTGCTTGGACAGTTGTTAAATCGCCTATGCTTGGATGGTTGTTAAATCGCCTTTGGTTGGAAGGTTGTTAAATCGCATTTTCTTGGAAGGTTGTTAAATCGCCTTTGCTTGGAAGGTTGTTAAATTGCCTTTGCTTAGACAGTTGTTAAATCGCCTTTCAAAGGACTATTGTTAACTCTCCTTGCAAAGACCTTTGTTAAATCGCCTTGCAATGCCAAATTGCTAATTCGCCTTCAACTGCCAAATTGCTAATTCGCCTTTAAATGCCAAATTGCTAATTCGCCTTCAACTGCACGAAACTCAAATTTTCCAGAACACAAAAAGACTCACTTTTGATCGTTTTTACCCAAAATTTCTTGTACAACAAGTATTACTAAGCCTATAGGTACCTTAAAAATGCAAACTTTATGGTTTTTAAGCCAAAAAATTTTGAAATCAAGAATTGTACTTTCTAAAGCTTTTTCAAACACAAAAATGCACAAAAACTTGATGTTTTCTTTGATTCAAAGCATGTACACCTATATCCAAGGATACTAGATCAAATTTACCTATGTAAATGATCTTTTAGTGTAACAAAAAGCTTCAAAAACAAGAAAACAAAAGAAAAATGGTACGATTTGTAGAAAAAAAACAAAACAAATAAGACAAACACAAAACTTAACAAATCACTCCATGGCTCTTGATACCAATTATAGAATATGCTAGTAATCTATAACACCAAATAACTATGAAGAAATTATAGAGAGAGAAAGTGGATAAGAGGAAGGTTCTAGTAAGAGAAAGTAAGAACAAAAGAAAGATTAGATTATGTGTGAATAAACCAACCAACCCAACCCCTCTTCAAGTATGGAGAGGGTATTTATAACATCCTAGCTAACTGGGCTACGACCTTGCTAAAGGGCGATTCCATGTGTCTTGGCCGGTAGCTTAATATCATTAACTATTGATAAAACTAACGATTTAGACTAAGTATAATTGGAAGTGACCCGAGTACTTTCGTGTTTCTAACACATCTCTTCAAGAATCAATTCAAAGAGGAGAAAAAGATCAATAGAAAATGGCTAACTAGCTCAAAAAAGGTTAGTCAATGTATCAGTGAGCAAATTCCTCACCAAAAAAAGAATGTTCTTGGTGGTGAATTATTCACTGAGTCATCATCTAAAATGAATGAAAATGAAAATCTTTTCATTCCTGCTTTCATGGGGTATGGCAAAGAAATGATCCCAAAACCAAAACTAGTTGAGAACTCAACCCTAACAAACAAACCTTCCCAAACTTAAACCAGGAAGAATTCAAGTCCCTAACAGTCAAGCTGTTAATTTGAGTCCTCTTAAACCCACTGAAAATACCCCTGAATCATCTAAAGATTCTGAAGATAAATCCATTACTCCTCTACCTCCCCTGAAAAATCTTCAGGGAGCTTCTCCAAGCTTAGAGGTAATGCCCTTGACCTTTCAACCCCATTCTCCAAGAGAGAGACCAGACCTAGGCATCATGAAACATACAAAGTCTGAAAACACAACCTCTTTAAACAAGAGTATTTCAGGAACTGTCACTGTTAGTGAAACTGAGCCAACCACACCTTCATTTCCTACTGAAGTCGTAAACACTGAACAAGAATCAAAGATAAATGAATTAACCAAACTTGTTCAGATGTTGATTGATGAAAAGGTTAATTCTACCCAAATGACTCAAGAATCAAACTCACATATTTAACAGACTGAGTCATTTAAGTCAGTTGACTCATCAAAAATAAGTCAAGGTTCTAAACCCAAAGTTCAGAATGTTGGCTCATCAAAGTCACTCAGGCCCAAGCCTATTCAAAAACCACAACTTAAGTGTGAACTCTGTCACTATACCAATCACTTAACTGATGATTGCTATAGGATTCTCTACTGTATGATATGCAAAAGGGAGGATCATAGGACCTCAGATCATGAGATGTATACTGATTCTCTAAAAAGGAGTAAGAACTATAAGGCTCAGCCCTATCAGTATGCATCTCCTTCTAAGCAGATCCTAAAAGCAAAGGCAAAGCCTTTCCCACCATGCATACATTGTGGTTTCAATGATCACATACCTGGTGATTGTTAAACTAACCCTGAGTGTAAATCTGTAGAAGTTTATGATCACTATACATGCAAGAAACAATTTGTTCATTCATATTAGAGGAGGAGTACTAGCTGAGTCCTCTTAGTCTAGTGAGTCTTTAATTGGTGTAAAGTGAAATACATGTGGAAGCACTGTACACTCCACCACTAACCACAATGACTTTGATCACTTCAAAAGAGGTGAGAAAATTCAGGCTACAAAGGCCACTGATATGTAAGAAATCACATATCCTTTTTATACCAAAAATGGCCTAAAAGGAACAAATGGTGCCCCCCCAATTGTGCTTGTATATTGCTTGTTTTGTCATTTGTGATGTGTAGGTACGGATATTACAAATCTCATAAGAAAACGGCCAAAACTGGACAAACACGAACATGAGACGGATAAAGTACACAAGAGCTGAAAGTTTTTAGCAAAGGTCAACAAGTCACCTTGGTAAACCATTGGTCAACCCACAAAAAGACAAAACCCTCAAAATCCTAAATGAGCCCTTAATGTTAAAACATTTTCACCTAAAACCCTTAAATTCATAACACTATTAGTCCTTTGTTAAAAAAGAACTAACTGTCGTTAATTCTTTAACTATAAATCCTTTTAACCTATCCCGAGCCCAAATAACATCACCGGCTTAAGCCCTTTATATAAAGCCCAAGTCAACGTTTTCAAAGACAAGGTCAAACAAATCATATAAAAGAAAAAAAGGGTGCGAAGTGAATTTACTATTCACCTTCATCCCAACTTTACCCTGCTCGAATCAAATGGGTTAAAATCCCACTTCCATTCAATCCAACGTGGCCTAAATGATTCTAAACACCAAGCCCCAACTCAGCATCAAAAACGTCACTCAAGAGCTCTTATTGGTCAAGACTGACAAAGAATGACACTCGGGATTGCAAACAAACACATCAAAATGGGAAAATTTGCACTAAACTTAGTGTAAAAGAAGCACAACTACTCCAAAGATGTGGGATTGCCAGCTTGGCAATCCGTGTGATCTCATTTTGATCTAACAGTTACAAGAGGGTATCCAATGATTGGAAAGAATGGACGGTCATGATCAAGAGGAGCGTTTAACCAACTTCAGGACCTAGAAGCATCCATCTCCTCCTATAAATACAAGCCTTGCTCACTCACATTATCTATCTAGTTAGTTAGTAGTTTTTAGTAGCTTTTTGTGTAGTTTTTAATTTAGCTTATGTAATTTTCATTTTAATGTAATTTCAATTCTGTTTTCAGTCTATGTAACTTCAATTTCCATCATTGTACTCAGCTTTTTAATCAATGAAATCTTAGTTTATTTTGCAAAATCTATTTTCACTATTTATGCTCTTATATTTCAAAAGCTCTTATAAACTGTTTTATAAGCTCATACTACTCTTAAGCTACTAAAAGCTCTTCATATACTTGAATTCTAACGGAATTGGATGGCTGCTCATAGAATTCAAGTAGGTAATAGTTCCTGAAGGTCAGGAGTTAGGATTAGTATAGGATTTAGAAATAAGCTTAAGCTATAAGCTTAAACTGTTTAAGCTCTATTGTGAGTAATTACATCTGTTTAGCTGAGGTAGAGGTACACTTTCCTTTACATTTTTAAGTTCTTTGCTATCTTCAATTTTCTAGCTTATCTGTTTACTTTTTGCTTAATTGTGCTTATTGCTAGCTTTTCATAGATAAATCTGCTTAATCTTGCTTATTATGTTTGTTTAATGTCTGACAAAGTTACTTATTAGCTTAGATCTTAGTTTGCTAGTTATTTTATAAAAACGATCAAAAATACTAAAAAAGAGTAGCATAGTATTATAACTTTTAGTTTTGGCTTATTTGTTTGCTTAATCTGTTCATTAGGTTAGTTAAAAGCTATTTGTTATCTGGTAGTTGAACTTTGAGCCTTAAATCTAATCTTCATAAGCTGAAAATGGATTTAAAGAAAATAAGGGGATGTTTAGGTCAAGCAGTACTAACTTGAGTTAGTACTGCTTGAGGCCCTTTTGTCCTTAAAATTTCTTTTATAAAATCTAATATGTAAGTTTTATAAGAGTAGATTTAATTGCCGTGGTTAGTTTAATTCTTGATTTAATCATAGTTTAGTTTTAATAGTATATAAGACTGTATTTAGTTCAGTTAGTTAGCAATTTTTAAGCGCTTGTCTGTTTTAAGGCTGTTATCATTGCTCTCCTTGCTATAGTTTTAGAGTTTTAAAGTTGTAGATTACAACTCCTTAAGCCTGCATTTGATCAATTGGAGATATGGTCATTTTGTGTCAACTGCATCAGCCACAAAAACAGACAATTACCTTTTTCCTAGCTTAAAATTCATAAGGTTAATAATATTTCTTAGATCTTGGATTTTATGAGGCACTAGTAGATTTAGTCATATTCAATCTGTTCAGATTATTTTTGTTTTATAAGTTCATATTGTCCTATCTTTTTTAGCTATTTGAAAGTTCAATTTGCTTTTGAAAAAAAACCAAAAATATACTCAGCATAACTGAGTCTTTAAGCATTTTTCATTAAGCTTTTTTACTTGTTCATTTGATTTTCAAATTGTGTTTCAAAAGCTGTGTTATGAACTTTGTAAGGTAGACTTTAAGATAGAATAAGCTAGAAATCCATAAGGATCCTTTTGCTTATCTTAAAAAAACCCAAAGTTAGCTATCTGTTTGTTTGGTTCCTAGTAAAGTGCTTAGTGCTTATTTGATAATTTCAGCTTATGGCTCTTTTATTTTGCTTAATTTAGTCCATAAATTACTCATTAGGTTAGATTTAGTACTTATTTAAATTCTATTCTTAGCTGATTTTAGTTTGTTAGGTTCTTTGAGTTTTGAAAAAGAAAAAAAATTAAGTCAAGTGTTTTTCTGTCATAACTTTAGCCATTCTAGCTTGATTTCTAAGTTCAAAAAAGTTGTTTTTACAAAAGTTTTTCATTTTAAGTTGTTTTACAAGTTTGTTTTTAAAAAGTTTTGAAAATAAAAAAATAATAATAAAACCAGAGCCAACATATTCAAACCTGTGACCCTTGCCAAGCACATACTCGTCCCATATCACACACACTCAAACCATCGCACCAGACCAGGGCTATCTGTTATGATAGCCCAACCCATTTCTTTTAAATACATTTTTATTCTCTATTTTCTATAATAAGCCGTAGCTTATTCCTAGCTTTTTAGAGCTTTTTGTTTCAGCTTCTTTATAGTTAGCATTTTTATAAAATCAAGCATATTGTTTTACAATTTAGTAATTTATCTTAGAATTTTTAGATTAATTTTTATATTTTTAAATCAATTTTTCTTTATACAACTTTAAAAATTCCATAAAAACTAGAAAAATAATCAGAAAAATAAAATTATTTTTTTTTTATAAAATTTTTTCTCTTATCATATTTTAGGCTTAGGATTTAAATTTACTTTCGTATAATATTTTGTAATTTCATTTTTTAAAGAACGGGATTTGATCCTCGTTCTCGTTTTCTTCGTTTTTAAGCTTTAATCACTCTCGTTTTAGAATTTCCTTTGCGTTATTCCTTTTTCAAAACTAGTCAAAAAGATTAAAAATGTTAAAAAAATCATATAGGGTTTAAATTTGTAGTATGCTTTGCTTATTTTGTCGCGTTATATAATTGAATTCCCTTAACGTTTTTTAGTAAAATTTGGGGTTTTCCTTAATTATTTTTAAGTTGTTGCATAAATTTTCCCTTACTTTAGAAATCCAATCATAATCTTGTCCATTCAAGCATCGTATCAAAATGACTCTCGCTTTCAATTGCGATTACTCGTTGGGAGAACGACTGGAATCATACTTCCGGTTACTACAAATAAGAGATTTTTTATTATTACCCTTAAATTATATATTTATAAGTATTAATTTATTATAAATATAATATGTTTAAAAGGGATAATCATCTTAATCAGTTTGAATGCCGCTGCCTTGGGGAGGATTGTTTACGATATGTGACCGCTTTGACATTTGTGTTTGAAGATCCTTCCGTTGAAGTTATTTTGCTTATTTTCTTATAACAAAAAAATACAAAAAACCACATTTTTCATTTCTTTTATTAGTAAAAAATAATATAAAAAAAAAGAAAAGAAAATAAAAACAAAAAAATCAAAAAATTGCCCATAAAAAAGAAATAAAATTCACCATGCAATATACTACTTTCACTTGAAGTATTACCATTAATAAGTTCCCGAACAAAATAATCAAAACTTACCTTTTTGTGTCTTCCGTCAAGGTACGTATCACCTTTGAAAGATTAAACAAACTATAAGAGGGGTATAAGGCGGGTTGTTCCTAGGAACTACGACCCTAAAGGAGAAAGGTTTTTGATAGCTTCGCGCTTTCCTACTCATCCGCTCCTTTGTGCGTTTTTATTTTTGAAGAGCTACCGAGAAGCGAGTTGATTATTAGGTTTAAGTGTCTTATCTCATTGTCCGTTATTAAAATATATTGTGAATACATTGTTGAAAAACCAAAAAAAAAATATAAAAAAAAATTAGTATAAATTTTCTTTTTACATTTTAGTGCATGTGCACTCGTTCTCAATCTCGTAATTCTAACCGTCAACAACAACAAGTCCCACCGACTTTTGTTGAACCATTCAATCTTGTGGAACCAATTTAAAATCAAGCTCCTCCCGTAGTTACGATGGCCGATAATCGTACTATGGGTGCCACTTCATAGTATAAAGTACAAGTTACAGTAAACGACCTCTAAAGGGACGTTTGATAAAATGTCACATTCGATTTAAATAAATCAGAGTAAATTTAGGTCCCAACAATTTCCTTTTCACCAAGTTAAAAGAGTTCAAACAGGATTCAATGTATATTTTTAAAGATAAATGATTATCGAATGTGAAGAAAACCAAGTCCTTAGTTCGTTGCTATCCACGCGACTCGAATACTCCCATAGCTCAGGCAACAATATAATAACCTGAGAAATACATGCAAAAACTTCAACAGAATGTTTGGTGAATTCAATAAGTTTTAAGTAAAAAGCAGTAATTGAAAAATAAATCAGTAATATTCCAAGTAAGAAAAGTGCGTACAACATTCAAAAATTATTTCTGAAATCCAAGTAGTGGTTCAGTAAATCAAGTATTATTTAAAAGTGGACCACGGTTTAAAGACCCTTAAGTATGGTGGACTAAGTACGTATTCCAGAAGTCAAAAACAAGTAATGTAGACAATAGAAACAAATTCACCAAAGTCAAGTATATATTAATTGCACTAAGCTCATGACAACTACCGAAAAATTCCCCCTTAACGAACTTCAATCAATAGATTAGAAGCCCCACAAAAGTAGGATGTTCTGCCAACATCCTAAAGTAATACCTTCAAAACGTATCAACTGCATCCATGAGTCCAGCTTGTGACCTCAAAGAAGGTGGGATTTGTCAGTCCCGATAAATCAATCCCACAACACTCGCGCTCACTAGTCTTCATAACTAAACGAAATATGACGGTTCATGATAAACCAGGGGACTTAAGATGGCAGAGAAGGTACTTAGGCAATAATACCAGGCATTAATATCAGGCATAGCATACAATTTGAAACAACACTTGTGTCCAAAGGTAAAAAAAACATGCATAGCAAATCAAACTTAGTAAGTTCATAAGTAATCAACCATGTATTAAAAATTTAGATATAAGCCAGTAAAAGCTTTAGTAAAAATAATCATTTAACGCTTAAGTAGTAGAAATCAATATGTAAAATGAGCATGTATTCTCACCCCTAAAACAGTTTATGAAAACTCATTAAAAAGAGAAAAGGTGGGCTATGAACTCACCTTGATGTTGCAGAGAACAGCAGAAATGCAAATAATAATCACTACACAACGGAGAATGAAACAGCTCGACCAAGAAGATGCAAAGTTTAATTTAACGGCTATATCCTACTACTTAGGATAATGAATTTGGGTTCCCCGATAATTGGTTACGTCAACGCGACACGTTGATAAAGGATTGAGGTTTCAAGTTGGATGAGTTTGGTGGGTGGTTAAATAAAATACACCGAAAAGAATACTCAAAGTATGTAATATATTCCGTATATATTACATATGAAAAAGAAACAATTATATAATTCATATGGTGAATTATATAATAAAGACAAACAAACAAAAGAATAAGTCGCAATATATAATACTTTACAAGTAGTATATAAGAAGCGCGAGAAAATAATGGTAACAACATAATTCGACACATTTTCAAAAGTCACTAATTAAATTAATAAAAAGTTCATACATAAAAGTAAACACACCACTTTTTAAAAGTTAAGAAGTTTGCTAAATGCCGTTTTACAGTTTGTACAAAAGTTATAGTCGGGAATTATAAAATAATATTTTATAATTTAGTATTTCGTTACGCGTTTTAACTAAACTAGTTATCTTGTTTATAAAAGTATATTTTTCGTTTATTTACCGATTTATTGTATTATTACAAATAAATAATCTTATAGTTATATAACCTTGTCATTTAATCAAGTTTCTAAAATAATATAAACTTTAAATGAAAGTTTACTAAGTATAAGAAATTTTTTTTAGAAATTTCGGCATGACCTTGCCGTTTATACAACGTTTCCCATTTTCACAAAACTCAATGTTTTTCCCTCTCAATCAATTTGTGTTGCAAAGTGCGCGCGTGTTTCAATATATATATATCTAAACTAAATCAAACAAGTAACAAAAAGAAACAAAACCAAATAGAACCAATCACACCCGAAACTGTTAAACAACCAACCAACACACCCTACTCGTTGTTAAACCCGGAAACAAAACACCCCTCTTGGGCTGTCACAGCCAAACGCACCCTTGGTCCAAATCTGCCAAAACCAAACACACCCCTTGGGTGTTATTCAGCAAACCAAACGCGCCCATATGGCTGTTTTACACAGCCAAACACACCCCTCCTTGGTGTTGCGACAACCCAAACGCACCATGGCTGTCCAACAGCCAAACGCGGAGATCCGAAAGAAAAATGTTAAATAAATATAAACCCCCTGTTGGTGGCACAAAACGAAACGAACATAACCCTTGAGCGGTGTTATTACCAACCAATGCACCCTCTAGTTTTTATAAGCAAAACCAAACAGACCCATGCGTGTGCCATGTTAACCAAACGCACCCTATTGTTGTAAAATCCAGAAACAAACACCCCTTAATGACAGTTAAACAGCAAAACAAACGCCCCCTTATGGCTGCCCAGAACCAAACACACCCCTTTCGGCTGTTTTTATAACACAAACCACACGTACCCTAGATTGGGATTTTTCACAGCCAAAACGCACCCTATTTGTAGGCCTGACCGACAACACCAACCCGCAAAAAAGACCCATTAGTGCTAGACAAACCCGACGCACCCCTGTCTGGGTGGGTGTGCGGGTGTGGTGACGGCTGTGTTGGGTACAAAAGCAGCCGAGAGAGAGAAGAGAGAGAGAGGGCGTTGTGGGGAAGATGATGACGATGTGATGTTGGGGCGGACTTGGTTTAGAGATGATGATGGCAGCGGCTATGACATAGTGGGGATGGTGGTGATGAGATGCGACGAAGATGGAGGTGGTGGTATGATGAAGGTGGCGGCTGGTTGTGGTGTTCGCCGGAGGGTGGAGGCGCGTGGCGAGTGAGGGCGAGTGATATAGGAGGATCGCATAGAATCGGTTAAAAAGAAACCTATTTTTCGTCTTGGCCGGAATGCCCGCCAGAAAACATTCCGGCATCGGCGGCATGGTGCCCGGCGGTCGGCTGGCGGCGGAAAGGGTGGTCGGATATATGGAGAAAAATGGAGAGGGAGAGAGTGTTATAGTAATGGGTGTGTTTTATTGATTAATGAAATAAAAAAGTTATGAAATTTTATTTATATATAAAACTTTAAAATGAATTAGAAAGAGTATAATAGTGAGGGATAAAAGTGAAACTTTTTTATTATACTTAGATAAAAAGCGGTCGGAAGACTCTTTGGGCGACTTAACAATGATTCGACAACAACCCCCGTACAAAAAAAAACTCCCATGCGCCATTGTTTTTTTCAACTAATTTTTTTCGAATAAAAACGAGTATTTACTTGATAAAATTTTCATAATTATTTTAATAACATATTATAGAAAATGTTCGTTATTTATATTCAGTGAAACGGTACGTCTCGTCGAAATAAAGAAAATACAAATAAATTCTAAACCATATATTCGCGTTATTAACACAACGATTTCCCGAATAATAATATAATTAATTCTATTAATAGTTTTATTTTTAAATAAATTTATATAATTAAAATATAAGTTTAACTTATTATTGGAATCGGCACGCGTTCTGCTCAAAATTATTGCGAGGACGTTTCAGTCCACTTCTGACGTGAGTTTTTCGAATCTCGGTCAAAACAAAAAAATTGTCAAGATTCGTTATTAACATCAAATGTGCTTTAGCGTCCGAATAATGAAAACGTGATATTAGGGTGGTTCGTTTTTGATAAATTCTATGAATTAAATTATTTCCTTTTTCGTTTTCGAATCAAATAATTTAAAAATAATTTTTATAAACGACAACATGTAATAATAAATATGATTTATTAATTTAATATGTTCCGAAAATTGACGGTTGTTATAATTACTCGATACTTTCTATAATGGTTTGAATTCTAATGATCAAGATTTGTTGAATTCCGCCGCGGGTGGTAACTTTTTGGTTAAAATGCCCCGTGATTGCCTAAGAATCATTGAGAGAAAATCCAAAGTTCATAATTCACATAACAAACCGGTTGTTGCCAAAGTGAAGTTCGAGCTCTTTCTACCCCCGGTATTTCTCCCAATGTTGCCGAACTTAAAGATATGGTGAAAGCCTTACTTCTCGATAATAAAACCAATCCCAAGCTCCCCTCACCGGAAAAAGCGGTCGAAGGAAAGTTGTGTACACTTGCGGTGGGTAGCCCATTCTTAACCAAAATGGTCCCGCCAACCCGAGGACAACGTTTTATCGTGCGATATTACAAAAGTATGTTTCCCAAGCCAGCCCTGCTATTTCAATCAAGGAAATACCAGTTACCGACCCCCGATTGCTAATCAAATTCGACCCTTCACCGTTTTCCCCTCCCCTGTTTCAACAAAACCAAGGAAATAACCAAAACCGTTACAACCAAAACCGGGGGAATAATTACAACCAAGGCCAAATTTATCGACCCCTGATTAATCAACCCCCGGTTCCCCAAGCTCCACCTTACCAAGCTCCGGCTCCGCAAACACAAGGTGTGTCCAAGGATGATTTTCAAAAGTACATCAAAGCTAATGATGCGGTTATGAGAAATATACAAAACCAAACCCAAAACATGCAAAATCAAATGACCAATTTAACCGATTTGCTTACCAAGTTCATGAATTCCAATACCGCTTCTACTTCAGGTTCAGGGACACTCCCTAGTAATACCATTACTAACCCGAAGGTAGACTTGAAGGGTATTACCACCCGAAGCGGTGTTGCTTATCAAGGACCCACGATTCCTACTACTTCTTCTTCTCCTCCTAAAGTAGTGGAACGTGAAACCGAGGTGACAAAGGACACGGTGCCTCCTACTAATAACGGAAGTACCAAAGACGTCCAACCTCCGGTTGTCCAAGTTCAACCTCAAGTACCAAATTCTGAGCCCGTTGTTGCTCCCGTTAGTGCTCTGATGCCTAACCCGAAACCGTCGATTCCGTATCCTTCGAGACGTAATGATGAAAGGCGCCGTGAAAAAGCTAACGACCAAATTGAGAAATTCTACGAAATCTTTAAAGATTTGAGTTTCGAAATTAGCCTCACGGATGCTTTGATTCTTATGCCAAAATTTGCCTCGACTCTTAAAGCCTTAATTGGAAACAAAGAAAAATTAAGTGAAATGGCTAGAACACCTTTAAATGAGCATTGTTCGGCGGTTATCCTCAATAAGTTACTCGAAAAACTTGGAGACCCCGGCAAATTTTTCATACCGTGTGACTTAACCGGAATGGATGAGTGCTTAGCATTGGCCGATCTTGGCGCTAGCATAAATCTCATGCCATTATCCCTGTGGAAAAAGCTTTCTCTGTCGGAGCTCACTCCTACTTGTATGACTCTTAAACTTGCGGACCGTTCGATCTCCCAACCGATCGGTAT
This sequence comes from Tanacetum coccineum, assembly GCA_026074375.1. Taxonomy (NCBI): domain Eukaryota; kingdom Viridiplantae; phylum Streptophyta; class Magnoliopsida; order Asterales; family Asteraceae; genus Tanacetum; species Tanacetum coccineum. The sequence goes on along the minus strand of BQNB010008531.1, from coordinate 66,720 downwards.
CGCCGAAGATGTCGACGTAAAAGTAGGAAAGTTCTAATTCCCGGCTGACTTTGTAGTCGTAGACTTTGATGCCGATCCCCGAGTACCCCTAATTCTCGGGAGATCCTTCTTAAAAATCGGACGTGCTTTGATTGATGTTTACAAAGGTGAATTAACTCTTCGTGTTGGAAAAGAAGCCATAACATTCAATCTTGATCAAACTTCGAGATACTCCTCTAATTATGATGATAATTCAGTTAACCGAATCGACGTCATTGAAATGGCTTGTGAGGAGTATTCTCAAGAAGTTCTCGGTTTCTCCGATGTGATTGCGAGTGAAAATCCCACTCCTTATAAGATCCGAATCATTTCTAACCATCTTCTCCGACCTCAACTATGTAGAACTCCCTATCGGAGGATATGGATTTTTTCTCAGAGGAAAGTCGATTGCTATTCCTTCGCTATCTAAGATGATCCAACTTCACCGGAAGTTGATGACTCTTATTATGACCCGGAGGGGGATATTCTTCTTCTTGAATCATTTCTCAATGATGATCCATCATTACCCCCTCCCACTCAAGGAAATTATTTGCACGAAATTAAAAAAGAACTTAAAGTTTATGAAGGTAAAACTGATAAATATTTAATTGATGAACCTCCCGAGGTCAAACTCAAGGACTTACCTCCTCATCTCGAATATGCATTTTTGGAAGGTGACAACAAGTTGCCCGTCATAATTGCTAAAGACTTGAGTGTCGAGGAAAAAGCCGCTCTCATAAAGGTTTTTGAAGTCACATAAGCGAGCCATCGCTTGGAAACTCTCCGACATCAAGGGGTATTAACCGCAGAATATTGTACTCACGAAGATTCTTAATGGAGTGACTACGAACCGGCGGTTCAACACAAGACGGGTGAATCCAAAAATCCCATGAGGTCCAATCAAAAAGGAGGTTGAAAAACTTTTTGACGCCGGATTAATTTACCCGATCTCGGATAATCCTTGGGTAAGCCCTGTACATTGCGTACCGAAAAAGGTGGCTTTATCGTTGTTGAAAATGATGAAAACGAGTTGATTCCTACTCGATTGGTTATGGGTTGGCATGTATGCACTGACTACCGAAAGTTAAAATTGAAGGCCAACCGTAAAAGACCACTTTCCACTACCGTTTATGGATCAAATGCTCGAGAGATTAGCGGGAAATGAGTACTATTGTTTTCTCGATGGTTTCTCGGGTTACTTTCAAATTCCCATTGACCCTCATGATCAAGAAAAGACAACATTTACGTGTCCTTACGGAACGTTCGCCTACCGTCGCATGCCTTTCGGCTTATGCAATGCACCGAGCACGTTCTAAAGGTGTATGCTGGCTATCTTTCATGATATGATCGAGAAAACGATGAAAGTCTTCATGGAAGACTTTTCGGTCTTTGGGAATTCATTCGGAAATTGCCTCTCTCGTGTAGACAAGATGCTTCAAAGGTGCGAAGACACCAATCTTTGTCTTAATTGGGAAAAGAGTCATTTCATGGTTAAAGAAGGCATTGTCCTTGGCCATAAGATTTCCAAAAAAGGGATTGAGGTTGATAAAGCCAAAATCGATGTGATTGCTAAGTTACCTCATCCCACCACCGTAAAGGGTGTTCGGAGTTTTCTCGGTCATGCCGGTTTTTATCGACGGTTCATTAAGGATTTTTCCAAAATTTCTCGACCGATGACTCATCTCCATGAGAAGAATACTCCGTTCATCTTTTCAAATGAATGTATCCAAGCTTTTGAAATGCTAAAGAAAAAACTTACTAAAGCTCCAATCTTGATTGCCCCCGGACTGGGATTTTCCCTTTGAGCTTATGTGCGATGCAAGCGACTTTGCCATAGGTACCGTCTTGGGTCAACATCATGAAAAACACTTTAGGCATATACACTATGCTAGCAAAACAATGAACGAGGCGGAATCGCATTACACCACGACGGAGAAAGAAATGTTATCCGTGGTATATACCTTTAAAAAATTTCGATCTTACCTCATCTTGAACAAAAGCGTAGTGTATACGGATCATGCTGCCCTGAAATATCTCTTTGCTAAAAAAGATTCCAATGCAAGATTGCTCTGGTGGGTTCTCCTCCTTCAAGAGTTCGATTTCAACGTAATTGACACAAAAGGATCTGAGAATCTCGCGGCCGAGAATCTTTCCCGATTAGAAAACCCGTATGAAAATGTGCTCGACCCAAAAGTGGTAAATGAAAAGTTTCCTCTCGAGACACTTAATATGGTGACTTCTCGTAGTAACTCAAGTACCCCGTGGTTTGCCGATTATGCAAATTACCACGCGAGGAATTTCATAGTTAAAGGGATGTCGTCCTAACAAAAGAACAAGTTTTTCAAGGATGTTAAACATTTCCTTTGGGACGACCCCTATTTGTTCAAAATATGTGCGGATCAAATGATCCAGCGGTGTGTTACAGGCCAAGAAGCTGTTGATATCCTTAAAGCTTGCCATAATGGACCCACCGAGGGA
>BQNB010008531.1:18512-62009 GCA_026074375.1 Tanacetum coccineum | reverse complement strand
TTTGAAACATGATCTGAGATCAGAGGTTAGATGAATGAAACATGAAATGTATGAGTGAATGAGTTATTAAAACAAGACAAATGGATTGGTATTTATAGGCAAAACTGGTACTCTAGTACAGTTCTTCCAGTTCCTTCTGCAAGAAAGAACCGGCCGGTATAAACCTATAGAACCGGTTGTTCTGACCACTGGTTTTGCCCGGTTCCTTTCTCATAATAGAACCGACTAGTATAAATGTATGAAACTGTCCTTCTGACACAAAATCTAAATTTTAGATTTCCAAATCTTAAAATATATTGTGTGATCTTGTATGATGATGTCACCAATGATGTAAGTTGGTATATGTCTTTTTTAATAAAAGTCTAGAATGATTTATTCATAAAAGTGTGGTATATGTGTTTTGGATTAAGACTAAACAAATATTTGCTTTGTTTGAAAAACAAAAGTAAAGGTATATTTTGAACAAGGTAACCAAGTTAAAATATATCACACATATTTCAGTAAGAGAGGTGTAGTTTTAGAAAGTGTGAAGTAGTAATGACGGATGATGCAAATGACGAATGAGATAAGTGAGGAATGATAATAATCGAGTTAGAAAACTATTGGTTTAAAATGAATAAACTTTATTTTCTACTTCCGATGATTTTTTGATTGTCATCGACAAAACATGAATAGATCGTAAAATAAGAATAAACATTTTTACGGTTTATTTGTATTAACAAAAAACATACCTCTTTTAATTACCCTGATAACGCCTAAATTATACATGTTTTCGGCGGTGTTATTTATATATTTTTTATCATTTCTTGTGAACTTTTGATACTTAATAGCATGAAATATGTGCAGGTTCACTTGAAGACATTCGTGTTTAAAACGATCAAAGTACAAGTGTTTTTTCTCATTGGAAAGCAAGTTAGAAGAAAAGAAAGGGCTAAAGCTGAAAATGCAAAGAAGTACGCCGTACATTTATATATGTATGCCGCACTTCCTATCGAGTTTAAGAGAATTAAATGAAATTAAATGAAGACTGCATTAACTCACCAAGTACGCCAGTTTTTATACGAAAGTGTGCCGCACTTCTTTAGAGCATTAATGATATTCTCACCGACATAGGCGAAGTACGCCGCACATTTTAGAATGTGCGCCGCACTTCTACCCCCTTTTCAGCCTATAAATAGAGATGGATTTTCAAGCCATTTTGCATATATCTCACACATTCATTCTCTCATTCAAAGCCTTTCACACATAAATCTCTCTCAAACATCTTGAGTTAAAGATAAAAAATCAAAGAACGAAGAACACCATCATAATATTTAGTTAATAAAGGTTGTAGTAAGATTCGATACTTGTAACGGGTGGAGCTTAATCCATATTATTACCTGGGCATAGTGCGTTTCTTGTTTCTTTACTTTATTTTGTTATGAACTCCATAGCCATGAGAGGCTAAATCTCTCATGACTACTTGATGAAGTTAATATAATGAATAAGCGTTTGGTATAATTGCGATCTTTTTATTCTTAAGCTTATGTTGAAATCATATCGTATCTTATATTATCAACTTTGATTGTATACTCATAACGGTATAGGTCGAAAGACCCGTTGTGAACTATATAGTTTTAAAGATTTGTCTACGGTCTTTATCGTTTGAAAGGAGAAATCCGCTTACGTTATTTGATAAACAAAATGGATTTGATATAATAGTAACTGGATTATTTGAGTGACACATTTGATCGAGTTAAATAGATATAAGTCTTAAGTTAAACAAGTTAATTTGTGAAAACGTTTTCTGACGAGAAACCCTTTTTATAAGTTAAAGTCCTAAATTTGAGATCGTAATTATCACCATTACTTAGGAATTATATGAAGTCATCCGAGTAGTCATCTTTCTCATTATTGAATCCAGCACAATTTATCTTATGATTGTTAAAGTTTATTTTAAACTACGATAATTCGAACACAAATCAAATCCCTGTGGACGACCTGGTCTTACCTAAAATGTTATACTACATACGTGGGTTATACTTTTACCGGTGTGTTTCCACTTAATAACCGGTAGTTTCAGTCTTATAAATTTAAAGCTTTTAAAACACATTAAAGTTTTTGGCGCCGCTGTTGAGGATTTTAATGCTATTCTGTAATCAAAATTTTAAAATAATTTTTAACAACTCTCTTTTTCAAAAATCGCCGTACAGTTTTCTGGCAAACTAAACCAAAACAAATTCTCCCTTGGATGCATACACGTGCTTCCAACTCTGAACTTGTTGAACCACTCCCTGAACCTGAACAAACCCTGAATCGAAGACTTTGTCGACGAAACAGGAGAGTTCCATTCGAACACATAAACGAACCACCTGCACAATCAAAAGTTGTTTACGCTCTGATTTTTGACATCAACTATTTCCGTCACCTTCTTGATATCCTTGAAAATTACAATCCAATGGATGATGAACCCATGTGGGCTGCCGACCATGTTGTCGCATTGACTCCCGGTTCTGTAATCACCATTCCCGAAACTGCAAACGAATTTGCTATAAAAGGTAACCACTTGACTCTCGTTAAAGGAAACCAATTTGATGGCAGAATTAAAACCGATCCGCACAAACACATTCATGAATTCCTCGAAATATGTGATATGTTTAAATACAGAGACACCGAAAATAAAGACGTCCGCCTAATGATGTTTCCCCTCTCACTTACAGGTGAAGCAAAAACATGGCTGGATGAACTAAACGAAGGAACTATCGAAATGTGGGATGGACTTTGCACCGCCTTTATAAGCCGATTTCCCCCCAGCTCTTTTTGACCGACTCCTCGGAGAAATCTGAGCCTTTTCTCAACATGAAAACGAAACCTTAACCAAAGCTTGGCTCCGTATGAAGGAAATGCTCAGAAATTGCCATGGTCATAATCTATCCAAAGAAAATATCATTAAAATCTTTTATCACGGTCTCAACGAAATAACTTAGGAAGTTCTAAATGCCGTACTGGTGGTAAAAATCAAAAAATAACTTAGGAAGTCCTCTATAAAACGCCAAACCAAGCTTATCAACTCCTCAAAGACAAAGTCTTACTCAAGCTTGATTGGGCTAAAAATCAAAAAATGAAATCATCACTAAAGAAAACTGTTGCTTTCGTCGATGAGGGTAGCAGTAATTCTGACACTGACAAAATTATAGCACGAATGGATGCCATGACCATGAAAATGGATGCTCAGTACAAAGAATTCCAATCTCGTTCAAAACAACCAAACCCCAATCATAACGATGATGACAAACCTATGTCTCTGGAAGAACAAGCCAAATTCATGCAAACCTTCCATCGTACACGTTTTTACAATGATTACCGTGATCGTGACTCGAATCGCGATAATTGGCGTTTAAGCGGAAGAAACGATAACAATCGAGATAACTACCGATCCAACTTGAGAATAAACCCAACCCTTCAAAACAATTAAGTCGATTTTCATAAAATCTCAACACCGAACAATTCTTTTGTTCAAATATACTTTTTAAGGATCTCAAAACCAAACTCAAAACAACAACAAAAAATTATCAAGCCTCGATCCAAAATCTCGAAGCTAAATTCGACAGATTTGCTGACAAGCAATCTGCACGACCTTCAGGATCTCTTCCTAGTAGCACTCAACCCAACCCAAAAGATAGCTCATCCAAACCATATCAGCCACCGCAAGCTCGAAACGAGCATGTAAATGCCGTATTTACGCGGAGTGGTAAATCTTATGACCCACCTATCAACCCAAATGATTAACAAAATAAGTCTAAAACTCCTATCAACTTCGATAGTGGGGATGAAGATGAGGAACCTGCACCGCAACCCAAAGTTAAAACTCCAAAACCTGTCAAAGAAACTCTGATACCTAAACCATATAAACTAAAAATTCCATATCCTCAACACCTTAGAAAAGAAAAAATGGAAGCCCAATATGGTAAATTCCTTGACATGATTTGAGCCGTTCAAATCAATGTACCTCTTGTCGATGTTTTACCAGGAATGCCAAACTATGGAAAGTTTCTTAAAGAACTCGTAAGCAACAAGCACAAGCTCGAACAAATCTCATCTGCTTTCTTTAGCGAAGAAAGTTCCGCTATGATTCAAAACAAAGTTCTACCTAAACTTGGAGACCCCAGAAGTTTTCTTATTCCATGTAACTTCAGTAAAGCTTTCTCATGCAATGCTTTAGCCGACCTTGATGCTACATTAATTTATGTCATATTCGCTAAATTGCCAAATTATCTCTTGAAACTCTCAAACCTACTAAAATGAGCGTAAGATTAGCCAACAGATCATTTCAACACCTTATTGGAATAGTTGAAAATATGCTTGTTGAAGTTGGTAAATTCACCTTCCCTGTGGATTTCATTATTCTCCAATAGAAGTAGACAATAAAGATCCTCTAATCCTTAGGGAGACCGTTCATCCATTAACTACCGAATTGTATTAATATCAAGTAAACAGAAACAACTCAATCTTGGAGTTGGTACTTAACGAATGACCTTTCACATCGATTCTGTGATGAAACACTCTTATTCAAACGATGATACATGTTTTAGTATAGACGTTATCGATGAAATCTTAGAAGAAGATTTCGATGCTCTTCTCGATGAATGGAGTAAAATCCTTCATTCCATCGAGGGAACTATTCTCGAAGAAAAACTCTTTGCTGAATTCGATGAATTCATAGGCCATGACCACCAAAAAAATTTAAATTTTTTTTAAAAAAAGTGAAAAGAAAAAAAAAAAAAAAAAATTTTTAAGAAATAAATTAAGATAAATTTAATAAAAAAAAAAAACCGATGAAAACTTTGAATCGGGGTGAGAAACATACATTGTTTTACATTTGGACGCAAGTACATTTTTAATCAAATTACGAGTTTGCCTAAGTAGCGATAACCCACTATGCCCATGAATCATGAACTGTTAATTACTCGGTGTAAGCGCGAATGCTATAAATAGATCTATTTGGGATTGACATCCCCGTTCCGGTGAGTAGCGCTAACTAGTTTTGGCGGTACCGAACTAACGAATGTATACCATGTCGAATTTGGATGTTGCGGGTTGAACATCTACACGGGCACATTATTGGCATTAAATTGCAAGTACATACATGTTGTAGCTTTAGTATCATGAACTTAGTGCATTCGTAATTCCTTTTGTGATATTCTATGTGTTACATTATTGCGCACTTAAAATCTTATGGTACTACTTTATACATTACTTAAAACTGTGAATTCACCAACTTTATGTTGACGTTTTAAAGCATGTTTTTCTCAGGTCAATAAGTTACAAGGGCAATAATACATTGGATGTCATCATTTTAGGAGTCATATTGCATAAAGATTTGTATGTATTACATTTGGGAAATATTTGTTATGTATTAAAATCTTTACATTTACAAGGATGAACAAGTTAAGCTTTGAGATTTTATAACAAATGATTTCATTAAATCTAATATATCATTTTCAAACGACCCATTTAGAGTTCGTTCTCTCATATCTTGTGCTATTGTTCTATGAAGTAACAATCCTTGACCCTTATTATGCTGCGACCCAATCTGGGGGTGTTACAGTTTATGTAATGCTTTCGTTAATTTTCAAAGGTGCATGTTAGCTATCTTTCATGACATGATCGAATAATCCATGGAAGTATTCATGGAGACTTCTCCGTCTTTGGAAACTCCTTCGATAACAGTCTCAAAAACCTCGATAAAATGCTTCAACGTTGCAAAGATGCAAATCTTGTCCATAACTGGGAAAAATGTCACTTTATGGTTAAAGAAGGAATGGTGCTTGGACACAAAGTGTCCGGTGCAGGCCTTGAAGTTGACAAAGCCAAAATTGACGTAATCTCTAAGCTTCTACCCCTACTAATGTCAAAGGAATTAGAAGTTTTCTACGACATGCCGGATTCTACTGACTTTTCATCAAAGACTTCTCGAAAATTACTCGTCCTCTAACTAAGTTGTTTGAAAAAGATACTCCATTCGAATTCAATGACGAATGTCACAAAGCATTCAATTCATTAAAAGAAAAACTCACATGTACTCCTGTGATCGTGAGCCCAAACTGGAATCTTCTATTTAAGCTTATGTGTGATGCAAGTGATTTCGCAGTTGGAGCAGTCTTAGGTCAAAAAGATGGTAAATACTTTCACCCCATCTATTTTGGAAGTAAAACCCTTAATGCAGCTCAGCAAAAATATACGGTTACTGAAAAAGAACTGATGACTGTAGTCTTTCCATTCGAAAAATTCTGACCCTATCTGATATTATCCAAAACAATTGTCTACATCGATCACTCAGCTTTAAGACACCTATTCAAAAAACAAGATGCTAAGCCACGTCTTATACGTTAGATTCTGCTATTGCAAGAATTTGATATCGAAATAAAAGACAAAAAAAGGTACAAAAAATGCTACCGCCGACCACATAGCTTGGATTGATAATGATCAAACAAGTGATGACAGTGATGTCGACGATAACTTTCCTAGAGAAACTCATATGGAAATAGCCACAAATGACACACCATGGTTCGCAGACTTTGCAAACTATTTGGTGGGTGATGTTATACCAGCAAAAGAACAAATTTTTCTCTGACCTCAAAAACTACTTTTGGGAAGACCCTTACCTTTTCAAAGTATGTTCAGATGGTATGATCAGACGCTGTATCTCAAGACTAGAAACTCGTACCATTCTAGATCAATGTCACCACGAACCAACTGGTGGACATTATGGACCAAACACCACAGCTAAAAAGGTCTTACACTCAGCCTTTTATTAGCCGATAATCATTAAAGAAGCTCGTAATCTTGTTCACCTTTGCGAACCATGTCAAAAAACAGGGAACATATCCAAACGTGATGAAATGCCCTTAAACAACATTCAAGTGTGCGAAAATTTTGAAATATGGGGTATCGACTTTATGGGACCATTCCCGAAATTATATAAATTCAAACACATCTTAGTCGCTATCGATTATGTATCAAAACGGGCCAAAGCTAAAGCTCTTCCAACCAACGATGCCATAGTTGTTATTTCATTCCTGAAAAAACTCTTCTGTCTTTTCGGTATGCCCAAAGCTCTTATAAGCGACCAAGGAACTCATTTCTGCAATAAGATAATGGAAAAAACCATGGAGAGATATGGAGTTAACCACCGTTTCTCTACATCATATCATCCTCAAAAGAGTAGACAAGTTGAAAATACGAACAGAGCCCTTAAAAGAATTCTTAAAAAAACTATGAAAGATAATCCTGCTATGTGGTCAAGAAAACTTAATGATGCTCTGTGGGATTTTTGAACCGCTTATAAAACACCAACAGGAATTACACCATACAAATCTCTTATACGGTAAAAACTACCATTTACCTTTTGAAATCGAACACCGTGAGTACTAGGCCCTAAAAAACTGTAATCCAGATCTCATCACTACTGGTGAGAAAACTCTCATTTATACAAAGCAAGAACTAAAGTCTGGCACGACAGAAAACTCAAAATGAGAAAAGAATTCAAACACGAAACTCAGATATCGTTAGCTAGGACCATACGTAGTGAAACACCAATATCCATCCAGATATGTTGAGCTATATGGAAAAGATGGAAAGACATTCATTGTTAACGGCCATCGACTCAAACTCTACCATGAAGAAGATAATGACCTAAGGGAAGAACTCACTCCTTTCTTTCCCAAAGAATGAAACCAAGAAGTACGAGTCTAGCTAATGACTCTCTTAAAAAATTAAGCGCTTCTTGGGAGGCATCCCGTACTTTCTCTTAAGTGTGGAGGAGTCCCTCCTCTTCTGTTTTCTTTTTCTAAAAAAAGCCAAAATATTTTCTTTTTTTGTGTTTACTCTTATGCAGGTAATATAGACTTAGAAAATTATGGCGTTTGCTCAAAGGATAGCTCTCTCGAAGCTATATATCTTTGCCCCGGGAAGTATCGTTTTCCCTTAATTTTCCCTATTTTCTATATTTATTAGTTCTCACATTGAGGGAAATGTTTAACTTAAGTGTGGAGGGAAGCCAAATAGGAAAAATTAATCATATCCCTCCATGTTTACCCTGTAATTTAGCCAAAGTTTTCAACTGATATCTTATAAAAAATATTTAAAAACTAATATACATATGCTTTTCTTCCAAAAACTTAAAAAAATGTATACTTTTAGTAAGGCAAATCCAACTGGATTGACATTATAACTAGCACAAAACCAGTCCACTAAAATTGTGAGAATTAAATCTTAAAAATTTAGGTATCCACCTTTGATACCTAAGATAATTTTTACCTTTAGATTGTTCGAGTTAAGGTTTGAATGCAATTGCAAGTGTCTCATCTGTCGTTACGGCTGTGTATTTGTAGTTTGTCGCCTTTTCTGGAGCATTGGTATTGGTTGAAAATTATTAAGGTTTGAATGCAATTGTAAGTGTCTCATCCGTCGTTACGGTTGTGTACTTGTAGTTTGTCGCCTTTTCTAGAGCATTGGTATTGGTTGAAAATTATATGAGTGAGTCGGTAATTTAGTAGCTTCAGAATTTGTGCTTGATTATCATTTACTAGACCGCAATGAGGTTAATTTATAGACAAAATCATATGATAAGAGGTAAAATAAATCCCATGTAACTCATGTATCTGTAGCACTCACTTTTAGCGCTATCCAGCTGAAGTATCCAAAGTTGAAGAAAAATGCTCAATAAAAGAAGTTCTGTGCCTGCCTTAGTAAAAAAAAGTTCAAAGTATAAGGCTTAAGGTTGGCACATGGAATCGATACATGTTATTCACCCTCATTAGTATTACGTTTTGCCTCTTCGAGATTTTTTTCTAGGTGCTCACGCCGTAACGGGCATGTTTATATGTCTTGTACAAGCCTATGGTAGCTATTTATATTATGTATGTGCAATTGAGTGACTTCACAAATATAAACCCTAAATGAGTGGCTTGAGTGAATATAAATGAAATACATTCCCTTTGTGAGGTGCTTTGTTATATGTTTATGCCTGAAAAGTTATTAAAATCAGTAAACACTTGGTAAATCTAAATTTTCTCCACGTCACGATAAATGATCTTGTTTTCTCTCAAAAATTGCTTGAGGGCAAGCAATAGCTAAGTATGGAGGGATGTGATAAAGCCTAAATTATACATGTTTTCAGTAGCGTTATATGTATATATTTTATCATTTCTCTTGAACTTTTGATACTTAATAGCATAAAATATATGCAGGTTTACTTGAAGACATCCAGAGCTCAAAACGATCAAAGTATAAGTGTTTCTACCCATTGGAAGACAAGTTAGAAGAAAAGAGAGGACTAAAGCTGAAAATGACAAGAAGTACGCCGCACATTTATATATGTGCACCACACTTCCTATCAAGTTCACAGAATTAAAGATAATTAAATGAAGGTTGTATTAACTCACCAAGTATGCCGCATATTTCAGAATGTACGCCGCACTTCTCAACAAGCATTAATGAAGTTTGAACCGACATGGGCAAAGTACGTCGCACATTTTATAATGTGTGCCGCACTTTCACCCCTTTTCGGCATATAAGTAGAGGCGAATTTTCAAACCGTTAGAGATATCCCACACATTCTTCATCTCATTAATCTCTCAAAGATCCTCCTAAATCCTTGAATTCAAAGACGAAAAACAAAGAACACCATCCTAGTATTTAGTGAATAAAGGTTGTAGTAAGATTCGATACTTGTAACGGATAGAGATTGAACCATATTCTTACCCAGGCATAGTATGTTTCTTGTTTATCTTCATTATTTTCTTATGAACTTCGTAGCCATGAGAGGCTAAATCTCTCATGACTACTCGGTGATGTTAATATAATGATTAAGCGTTTGGTGTAGTTGCGATCTTTTTAATCTTAAGATTATGTTGAAATCCTATCGTGTCTAATCTTATCAACTTTGATTGTATACTCATAACGGTATAGGTCGAAAGACCCATTGTGAACTATATAGTTTTAATTATTTGTTTATGGTCTTAATCGTTTGAAAGGAGAAATCCGCTTATGTTATTTGATAAACAAAATAGATTTGATATAATAGTAATTAAATTACTTGAGTGACACATTTGATCGAGTTAACTAGATATAAGTCTTAAGTTAAACAAGTTAATTTGTAAAAATGTTTTCTGACGAGAAACCATTTTTATAAGTTAAAGTCCTAAATCTGAGATTGTAATTATCACCAATGCTTAAGAATTATATGAAGCTATCTGAGTAGTCATCTTCATCATTATTGAATCCATCACCATTTATTTTAAAATTGTTAAAGTTTATTTTAACTACAATTATTTGAACACAAATAAAATCCCTTTGGACCACCTGGTCTTACCTAAAATGTTATACTACATACGTGGGTTATACTTTTACCCTTGTGTTTCCATTTCATAAACCGGTAATTTCAGTCTTATAAATTTAAAGCTTTTGAAAAACATCATGTCTATAAGTAAAGCGAGCAATGTATTCTCTCCCTAAAGTATTTCAAAACAAGTAATAAGTAAAAATGAGGCTATGAAACCAACTCAAGAAAATGGTGATACAATAGTAGTGGTACGAGTATACATAAGGCAATGTATCCTAACTACGACCTCTTAACAATAAGGTGCTTTAGGTTTACAAAGTGACATGAACTAAATGAATATGAGTTTCATAAACTTTTTATCACCCTTATATACTTGTTTCTAAGGTTTACCAAGTTCCAAAATGGGATTTAAATTAAATTTACTAAGTAATTAAACTTAGAAAATCAAAGCAGTTTTACGTGGACAGCTTTACATCCGAATTCTCGGGATCATAACTTATTCATTTTCTACTGAAATAAGTCCATTCCAAAGCCTAGATTGAAGTTTTTTTAGCCTTAAATCAGGCCCTAACCAGCAAAAATATAAAACCCTACAAAGGGTTTATAGCAGATCGACACCAAACAAACAAGGATGAGGATATAAAGGACCAGCAAACCTACCTATGATCGATTTTAGGTTAAAGTAGTCTCACATCCTTCCAAGAAAACCAAATCAATATAATATTAATTCGATTAGGGTTTATGAAAACCCTTAACCTTTAGTAGATAAGAAGTAACGAAGACAACCTTAGCACATTTTAATGTAAACCCTAAACTGTTTAAACGAAACCCTAAAAATTGAAAAAATCAATCGTGCCCAAGAGTTATACAGAATGCATAATCAAAGACGCGATAAATGTAACAAAGTTTAGAGAATAAAGTAATCAGTTTGGGTTGAAAAAATTTGATCAAGAATTTAAGGTTAAGATCGTCTTAGTCGCCAAAGGGAGGGATACATCTTTTACTTTGTACAATTTATTCATTATATTATTGCACTACTTTATTGTATAATGACTTTTTTTCTCCCACTGTAAACATTTACTAAACTTATATGTGTGAAAATTGATTAATGTCATTGTAATCTATATAGGTTGATTAAATATTTTATGTTAATATGTTATGCATATTCGAATGCAATTATTGTGTGACTAAATAACTCTAATAGATTTTGAGTCTCTTTATTGTTAATTAATTGAGCATTGATTGGGATGACTGACTGATATGCCTAATTATATGCTTAAACTTATATGTCAGCATACTGTTGGAGAGAGACGGGGGACCCACTTATTCACAAACCAATAACGTACTGCCACATCAATTAGGCACATAATTAGTCACAGTTTTTTTGCCTCCCAATCATTTTCCTAATTAATTATACTAAAGTGACATTTTACGTTTTAGATCATGTTATTGTTCATACAATCAAACTCGATTAAACTTCTAGAACGGTTAACCGTGACCCGAACCGCGGTTAACCACTCCTTTCGGGTACCCAAGTCCGGTTACCCGTCTAGTATAGTTCGGTTTTGGGTAGTAAAATGAATTACCCGTCACGTGATGGATAGTCCAAATCCTCCAACTAATCCGACTGAACCGTCCCGTGAACACCCCCAACGTATTAAGATGCATATGGTCTATATATGACATACAATCTGATATAAATGTACAATAACTAGCAGGGTGGACCGTTTTTGACTCAGGTCCCAATAGGCCAAAATCATGCCTAGCTAGTTCCATTTTAATCCCGGTCCCAGTTGTGGTCCTGATATCCCAAACAAGGCTTGATCTAACCCCGGGGTTTCCCGGGCCGTTTTTAACTGGTAATTTGGCTTTTCGATTATCCTTTTTTATTGTTTCTGATATTCTATATGCTATCCGAAGCTTTTAAATATAAAGTTTAGATGTAACTTTTAATTAGTACAAAGCAGAAAAGATAAAATTACAAAATTTTACTTATAAATAAATGAAAAAGTTACAAGTGATATGAACGTAATTAAATTCGTTCAAAAGTTACACTATCTCCGTCCTAAAATAAATGTTTACCGACTAGAAACACACAGTTTAAGAAAAATATAATCATCTTTATCAAAAAAATATACACATAATCATTATTGCTTTCGTTTTCTTATTTTTTGCAGAAATGTGATTTTATTCTTAACTATTTAATTACAGTTTTCTTGAAAGTTTGTAATAAGAATATCAATTTAATATGACAATCTCGATCAAATGTCTCTACTTGTTTTTAGTAGTGGACAAGTAATTTAAAACAAATCGAAAAAAAGTTATGAACAATAATATTAAGTCGGAAAGAGTAACAAAATATCATCAACTTAACAAGGAAAAAACCAGGTCTAGGCTTTGTCTAGGACCGATCGAGGCTCTGTCGCCTGACAAAGCCTAGATTGGTATTTGGATACTTTGATTGTTTACAAAGAAGAAGTTTGAGGACATAGGTTATTTTGGACTGGTTTTGGACATGCCCGAAACCACTGTTCCCCGGTTTTGGTTAATGACGATGACAGTATCGCAACGAGCGGTGGCAAGGGCATGCCATCCCTTTTCTTTTAGGGCTTCATTTTCTATTTCCATAATTGTATAATGAATATCATTATCAAACATGGTTTTGTTTATATTTTGCGCGTTCAAATAGGCATAAAAGGTAAAATATAACCATTTTCATATTTCTTTTCATTTTCCATAATAATTGATTGAATTGACCCTGATCGACATGTTACATGAGTTGTAAATATCATAAGAAATCATGAGTTGCTCGTTATGGGGACCTCACGGAAATCTTATATTGAGGGCCACTATTTAGATAAGTTTTTAGAATCTGTAACGAGTGATCGTAATGACTAGATCAATCGAGAGTGTGTACGTATTGTAAACGATTAAAACAAAGTATATGTACGTATTCTCCAGGGAATTGAAGAAGAAGGTTCATGAAATACGAGATGCATGATTAATAGGACCACGTATGTACATGCATGCACCAGTTTTCTCGTGGCCTTAATTACCTTTAATCCATCACGAGAATATATATATTTTTCAAGGGTCAAGTTGATGGATGAGCACATGATCCTCAAAGGAGGTACTTTTCCAATTTGTAACATGGTTATATATCACAAGAACAACATATATATGGTCCCAATTTTTCATTAACGTAGAAAGACCCAACATTTATTTAATAATCACGTATTTGTCATTTTCACTACTAAAAATCCGTCGACGAGCAACGGATAAAAATCCATTGCTAAACAAGCTTTAATTCGTTGCTAACGCAATTCCAAACGGATTACCAATGCATAAGCGTAGCTAGGAGTAAAGTATTAAAAAATTTTGGTAAATCTTTTTAACATTATGCGGTAATAGGAAAAAAAGATGATTACATGAAGATTCCACACACATCCGTAAAAATCATTGTCATTTCCAGTGTTACATTTGTGCTTTCGCCTCCAATTTTTACCTTTTTTTTGGCTAACTTGGCATCATTGGTGCTTTATATATATATACACGTGAAACCAGATCTATGATCTTTAAACTAACTATGATCATTAGTTGATTACAACCTCTAGTTTTTTGGTTTGACACTAGAAAAAAGTGGCCACTAGCGACACACGCTTTCCGTCGTTAGCTACTTTCTGTAAATAATCAGTCCCCAAAAGTTGCTCTTAGGCTCATCGGAGTGGGCGTGACCCTCGCTCGGTGACAGCTCACCTCATGCGTGAGGTCCAAAACAAACACCTTTATTTGCCCATGAGTTGGGGAAAAAAAGCCACGAATGGTGATATCAACATTTACCTCTATCTCCGGGGACAAAATTCCACTACCCCCGGCGACATGTCCATGTGAATACTCTTCCCCGGCGACATGTCGCCAGGGAAAACATGCCGGGGAAAGCTCGAAGGGGATTCATTCCCCGGAAATTTGCCCCGGCGACACATATGGGCCCACACAGTTTCAGTCAACCAAAATAAGTGCCACATTGGACGGTTTCCCCGGCGACATGTCGCCGGGGATAATGTCGTAATTAACAAAGAGATTAAGCAACTGCAATTAGTCGACAGTTATCCTCGGCGACATGTCGTCTGGGAAACTCTCCTATATTATTGACTAGTCAACGAGGCCACGTGGCTAGGCGTTTTATTTCACACTATCCCCGGCGACATGTCGCCGGGGAAACCCTCGTAAATTGTTGACTAGTCAACGTGGATAAGGAAATGTTGTCGTTTTATTTCACACAATCCCCAGCGACATGCCACCGGGGATAAGTCTGCATTTTTTTGTGTGCAACCTGTAATGCAGCTGATTTCTAGGTTTTTTCGGGAAAAAATCTACCAATACTCAAACTTGTATCTACCAATATATAATCTACCACAAACAAAAAACCAAACAGCCTAAGCCAAAAAAAAGAAAAAAGTGCCTACAAGATGTGTTGACGTTTGGTAACCTGCAAGTAAGGACCGAACCAAGGGGTTTCCGCGGGTGCCCGGGAACCCTATAAATTTTTTCGATTACGCTCTGTTCTCGAGTTTTATTTTGACAAGAAAAGAAAAGAAAGGATGCAAACAAAAATTTGTGTTCTTAAGAATTTTGTAGGAAGGAAATGAAGAGAAATGATGGGATTAGAAAGGGAAATGATGGGCTTTTTTCTTGTAAAACATTCCGCCCATTTTTGGCCGGATTGCAAAGGAAAGAGACTCATAGATCTAGAGAATGACCATTATGCCCCTTAAAATATTACTATTATAATGTAATATTATTCACTGTACTTATGCATGAAAGGCATAATTGTAAAAATGTCTTTCTCTTTTCCTTTCAACACAACTCAAGGACATATTCTTTTCTTTTCCTTTCATCTTAAGAACACGAATATAATAAAACCGTGTCCTTTCTTTTCTTTTCATTTCTTTTCTTTGCCTATCACTTCTTTTCTTTTCCTCTTTTTAAAAACTCGAGAACGCACCGTTAGTGTCTATTTTTGAAAAAAAACATCAATCTTTCCTAAATGTATCTTAAATGCACCCCGGTCTATCGAAAAGTGTTTCTAGAGTTACGGCTCAAAAAAATTTGTGCACCCGATTATATTTGGCCTGGTTCTGTCCAGACCCATGCATAAAATATGGAAAAAATAGTTAAATTTATCGGAAAAAACTCACATTTTTATGGTAGAAATCCACAACCACTAAGCAATAGCAACAGTTAAAACGACTCTTGGCTAAAAAAGTACAGTAGAATTATATACGTATACTATGTGTGGAATAAAACTATGTCGTTTTGACATAGTTTGCTACAGTGGTGCTACAGTAACCGGCCCATTTAACATTTTTTTTTTGTTTTTCTTTTTTTTTAACTAGGCAACTTTAAAAAAATACATATACTATGTGTGGAATAAAACTATGTCGTTTTGACATAGTTTGCTACAGTAACCGGCCCATTGGGCTCCTACTTTGGGCCGGCCCATTTGACAAATTTTTGTTTTGTTTTTCTTTTTTCTTTAACTAGGAAACTTTTTTAAAAAAAATTTGCTCGCCACAAAATAGGAAAAAAAATTACAAAAGTACTTATTTATTCAGATCAAAAAATATTCGCGACATGAGACCAAACACTTGCCCATATAAAAAAAACTATTGCACAAAAATAAAAAAATAAAAAAATTTTGCTCGGCACAAAATAAGAAAAAAAAATGGGTTAATTGCTTAAAAATGTACTATACTTGCCACTTTTTGTCATTGTATATGACAACTAATTTTTTTGTCATTGTGTCGTTCAACTTTTAAATTCGTGCTATTATGTGTATTTTGTGACTATTTTACCCTTACTTTTTTCAAATTTTGAAGGGTAAAATGGTCATTTACATATAGAAAATAAGTGCAGTATCTACCATATTACAATAGCACGAATTCAAAAAAGTTGAGCGACACATATGAAAATAAGGTGGTATAATATACTAGTTGTTCTATATACAATGACAACTTTATGTCGAGCATGTATAATTACTTTTTTAGGCTTTTAACCCATTTTTTTTTCTTATTTTGTGCCGAGCAAAATTTTTTTATTTTTTTATTTTTGTGCAATAGTTTTTTTTATATGGGCAAGTGTTTGGTCTCATGTCGCGAATATTTTTTGATCTGAATAAATAAGTACTTTTGTAATTTTTTTTCCTATTTTGTGGCGAGCAAATTTTTTTTAAAAAAGTTTCCTAGTTAAAGAAAAAGAAAAACAAAAAGATAAATTTGTCAAAATGGGCCGCCCAAAGAAGGAGCCCAAGGGGCGGGTACTGTAGCAAACTATGTCAAATCGACACCATAGTTTTTTTCACTAACATTGTATTTGTATTTTTTAAAGTTGCCTAGTAGTTAAAAAAAAAGAAAAACAAAAAAAAAATGTCAAATGGGCCGGTTACTGCACCACTGTAGCATAAACTATGTCAAAACGACATAGTTTTATTCCAAACATAGTATATGTATATAATTTCTTACTGTACTTTTTTAGCCAAGAGTGCGTTTTAAAATTTGTTTTACCTATTGCTTTTGTGGTTGTGGATTTCTACCATAAAAATGTGAGTTTTTTCCAATAAATTTAACTATTTTTTCCATATTTTATGCAGGGTCAGGGACAGAACCAGGGCCAAATATAATCGGGTGCACAAATTTTTTTGAGCCGTAACTCTAGAAACACTTTTCGATAGACCGGGGTGCATTTAAGATACATTTAGGAAAGATTGATGTTTTTTTTCAAAAATAAACACTAACGTTGCGTTCTCGAGTTTTTAAAAAGAGGAAAAGAAAAGAAGTGATAGGCAAAGAAAAGAAATGAAAAGAAAAGAAAGGACATGGTTTTATTATATTCGTGTTCTTAAGATGAAAGGAAAAGAAAAGAATATGTCCTTGAGTTGTGTTGAAAGGAAAAGAGAAAAGAAATTTTTTACTTTATTGCCTTTCAGCATAACTACAATGGAATTAATTTATCTTAACATTATTATGTAATCTTTTAAGGGACATATATGGTCATTCTATAGATCAATGAAGTCTCTTTCTTTGCAATCCGACCCAAAAATGGGCGGAATGTTTTACAAGAAAAAAGCCCATCATTTCCCTTTCTAATCCCATCCTTTCTCTTCATTTCCTTCCTACAAAATTCTTAAGAACACAAATTTTTGTTTGCATCCTTTCTTTTCTTTTCTTTTCTTGTCAAAATAAAACTCGAGAACAGAGCGTAAATCGAAAAAATTTATAGGGTTCCCGGGCACCCGCGGAAACCCCTTGGTTCCGTCCCTGTGCAGGGTTACCAAACGTCAACACATCTTGTAGGCAATTTTTTTTTTTTTTTTTTTTTTTGGCTTAGGCTGTTTGGTTTTTTGTTTGTCTAATCATTTGACAAATTTGATCCTGTTTATCTGAAGATTGAAGTAACAAAAGTTGATACAAAACTCATAAAGGTAAAACTAATTTAAACTTTTGCTACTTTCATGTTTTAAACGAACTATTTATATAACTTTTGCTGTGACTTTTGAAGTTGCTATAATAGTTTTAGCGTGTTTTTCTATTTGTAAACTTTGTTATCTGTATTGTGTTATTGTCGTATTGTAGTATCATCTCTAGGTTCATCATTCAAGAATGGCCAAAAGACCACCAACTTTATATGTGTCACTTTGATAACACAAGTTGTCAGGATAACAGTTTTTTTTTTTTTGGGTTCTTCACCATATCACTAACTCACCAAGGGTGTATTTGAGCTAAATGATGCCAGCTTGGTCCGCCTCTTCAAAAGATGGATGACTAGGCTCAATTTGCCAGAAGCTTAACCCTTGACTCAGCTTGTGTAAAGTTGTGTCTTTAATAGACTCGTGTACGACATGCGTAGCTTTCATACAATCGTGGAACGCTAAAATATACCCTTAAACTTATATCGGAGACAAACCTGTTTAAGAGAAGTTATAATTAGAGATTGCCGAGATGGTAAAACCATACGAAAAGTGGCTAAAAAGAGTTACATAGGTGGCATTGTGTATGTTGATTGAAGCTCCGTCTATATCTAAGTTAGCTCAATTAGAAGCACAGACCTAACCCATTTTAAGATCATGAGGCTGAAGTTTTGGTGGCCGTGTACATCTAAAAGATAAAACGACAACTATTACATAAGAGAATTTCGTTTTTCAACATTATTTGATGCAAAGTGTTTATCAATATATTAAGTTGAGATATCTTGAAAATGAAAATGAAACCACAAAAATAAGCTTTAATAAAAAGTGATTCTTTTCATTTATATTTGTAAAGATATTCATAATCATTTATACATAGTGATATATTTTTGAGGGCCATGCACCCTAAAGGACGCACCCTCTCTATTAGATAGGTCGATAAAACTATAAAACTCGGAGCTATATGGTGTGTGGGTATGATTTGTAGAAAATAAAATTACTTTTCTTAATTAATTACGATGGTATATATATTAAAATCCTAAATCTCCCCTAAAATTTGTTATGGCAGAATCAAATATTATTGTTGTTGTCGATTAAAATCCTAATTATGCTATCATGTACCATGTCGGCTCAGCTTGTCAAAGCCATTATATGAGCCGACATGATATCTCTTGTACTATATATTCTACATTTCTACCTATCTTTTTTTTTGAAACTATCATATATTCTGAATATCTCCCATCCCTAGTGCTATCACTTGTATTCTTGCTCTTGCTACTAGATAGTAGTTTTTCCTTCTTTTTTTTCCATGTGCTGTAGATAAATTCTTAGCCTTTCTTGAACAACATCACAAAGGTTGCGCTAGATTCAATTCATTAGCTCTTTTCCTTTGCGAGTTTCAAAATCCTTTCATGAGGAATTTTGCCTTTTATCATCTATCTTTTCTTGAAAATAGTTGCTTTTCTTTACCATTAACCAGGTTCTCAAGTAAGTAATGGTGAATTCAGTATCTCAAGCATGGGGGTCCAATTAAAGAACACAATGGAGACTCGTCTTGAAAATGGGTATAGTCACACATTATCGGTAAGGATACCACTCCCAAGACACAACACATACCATCTTACCAAAGGTATCTTTACAATGGCTTGACTTTAAGTAGTATTCTACTTAGAATTAGCAAATGTGATAGCGACAATGAATCAACTTCTGAATATCTACACTTAACCATGTCCCAACTTAAACGCGATACTTTAATTGAAGTTTATGGTAGTTAGGGTACTAGCATATACTCTGATGGTGTATCGATCCTTTTTATAACGAGACCGTTTAGACAAGACAGTCCGAGGAAGTTACCTTTGTTAGTACTGATAGTCTTAGGACAACAGGAAGTTTGAAGTTGATGGTTTTTGACAAGGGATGTTCCTTTTAGTTTCGGGCATCAAATCATATTAGAGGGAGGGTTTTTGTACTTCGTTTCTTTTATTTATAGTTTTTTTGTTAATCCGTTTTGAATTTTTGTTTCCTCTATGTTCTGGTTTATAGTCTAATGGGCTTGCATTACGAAAACAAATGGACTCTATATCGAAAGGGCAGAATGGAAATGTCGAGACTGATATGGTTGTTGGACACGGGTTTCTGAAAGGAAAGCATAAGGCTGGTATAGATGTGGATCCGCCATCCATTGAGGTTTGTTTGGCGGGTAGTTTTTCAGGTAGCCCAATGATATTGACGAAAACGTTACATGTTAGTTGTAGAAAGAAGCAAATGAGGAAAGGTGTGCTTGAAGCTATACCCGAAAATGAAACGATGGTGAATGAAGAAGCTGGTTCATCAACATCTGGCCTTGCTTTGAAGGTATATATCTTATTTCGATTAGAATTTATGAGTCTATTTTTTGTAATTCATGTACTATGTATTAAGTAAGATACAGTAACTTTTTTGTACCCGCTTAAGTATTTAAGCCCTAAAGATAAAAATAAAGAATGACCCATTTTTGAGGTAAATGGGGCTAAGAAAAACTTGCTGCTATCACATGAAAATTAGAAACTTTTTCTTTATGATGATTGTATGGTAAACTTACTCGGTGTGTATAAGGTATTACTACAAATGAACCGATTGGTTGCAAATTTGAATGTGCAGAAATAGTATATTACGTATTCCATTGATCACATTACGGAAGTCAAGTGATCTATCAAGTTTTTATTCTAGACAACCACTGCAATCTTATGAAGTAAAGAAAAATATGTGCAAGAAGATCTTGTTTGTACTCCTTTTAATTAAAAAAAAATATGTTTTAATTGTTTTGGGCAGAAAAGACAAGTGTTTCACCTTTTTAACAAGCCATGACAAATGTATGAAACCTTATCTTGATGAGGGTTCAGGATAGCATGGCTGTTGGCACTTGTTTCTAAGCTACTGACCACTTCAATAATGCACTTCTTATTCTCTGTGTCGTGGTGTGGGAAACAGGTGGGTTGGTCGAGTGAGTCAAAATGAATTTTAAATCAAAATGGTTTTATTTTAAGTTCGGGTCAAAACAAGTTTGGTTGATTAATCTGCGACATGCTTGAAGCACTGTAATTGTATTATTAAGATAATAGCTTGCGTTTAACGATTTTGTTATTATGATTATAGCTTACGTTTTCTAAATCAAACGATTTCAGGAGATTGTAAGCATTTGAAAACATTTTAAGCGATTTCGACCCATTTAACACATGCCTTTTATCTAACTTTCCACCAGACATGCTGTAATTATTTCGTCTTTCTTTATGCTTATTTCGTTTGATGACTCCATAGGCGACGGATTATCCAAGCTACAAGCCAGAGCACGAGTATCATAGTCTTTATACGGGGATGGAATATGTTGAAGGTGAAGATGGAGAACTATCATGGTTCAATGCCGGTGTAAGAGTGGGTGTCGGGATTGGTCTAAGCGTTTGCCTCGGTATTGGGATTGGTGTCGGGTTACTAGTCCGAACATACCACGGTACAACACGAAACTTCACAAGACGGCTTCTTTAGTTCAAGTAGGCACATGTTAGAAGGTTTTGGGTTAATCGGAAGGTTTTGGGTTATCGTTTTGGTTAGATAATGATGGGTTGAGGTCGTGTCATGTTTATGTAAATAACTTTGTTCCGCGTGGTTCTTAGTTGTTTCGGTAGTATTTTTGTTCTTCCGGTCACCTCTTAGATTCTTTTTTCAACAAAAGGTTTGATAGAATAAGGTTTTGTAACAGAAGAAGTTCTTTTGTTATTTTTTTCTTTGTTGATCCACGGCGGATTGTTAAAAATAATAAAGCAAAAGATTTAATGGTTTGCTCCATATGTTTTGTAATTAGTTAATATCAGTCTGCGTTGCATTATGGCGCTTTCTTGATCAATAAGATCGTACGGGTTCTGTCCAAGTATCTAACGCAGAAAATAACTTTGAGAAGGTACAACTAATACAAATATAGTCATCGATAACGCGCCCATGCTAGTTCAAGTCTTCGTGGAATACCAATTCCGCTAGTCTATCTTTTCCTTACTTTGTGCCACTTCAAAGTAAATCAAACTCTTTTCGACGATTTTACCTCTGACAACGCCATTTCAGTCGTTTTAACTTCCAACACAATTCAGTCGTTTTAATTTCCAACACATTTCTATCACCTGAACACATTTCAGTCGTTTAATTTCCAACACATTTCTATCACCTGAATGTTGGAAACACGAGAGCCTTTTAGGCTTAGGGGGTGTTTGGGATTGCTTATTGAAAATAGATTATACGTTTTGAAAACGGATAATCAGATAATCAGCTGTTATAAAACGTGATTTTAAAATATAGTGTTTGGTTTTGATTATGCGGTTTGATATCACAATAATCAGATAATTAGATTATTAAGTGTTTGGCAAATCAGATTATTTTATAACATAACATGTAAAATGTCCAAAAGGCCAATCAGGTATATGACCGAATTCTATATAACTTTAATATAGACTACACTATTATTTATTAAAACTAATATACAATTTATTGATAAATTTATAATATACTTTTACATCTTATAAAAAACAACCAAATGTTATTTTCTATAAACCATTGAAACTATACGACACGTTATATTCATTCTTGGCCCAAAGAAAGTTCACGTTGTAATAGTTATAAATCTACAATCCATCAATCTCCGTTCAGCATTTCTGTAACCAACATCATCTTTGACCACAGCCTCAATATTCTTCGTCTCATTACACCGCCTTCACCGATTATCATATGCCGTTCATAAATCATTAATA
Organism: Tanacetum coccineum; assembly: GCA_026074375.1. Taxonomy (NCBI): domain Eukaryota; kingdom Viridiplantae; phylum Streptophyta; class Magnoliopsida; order Asterales; family Asteraceae; genus Tanacetum; species Tanacetum coccineum. Next base: position 39,451 of record BQNB010008531.1, on the reverse strand, counting down.
GACTAGATTTCACAAGTAAAGAAGATTGATCAATGTTTATATTGGTGTTATAGGATTTAAAATGGCTTCCATGCGAATTCAAGCATCATAGCAGAAGTAGACGACGTAAAGATGTAATTAAGAGGTATATTAGAAGGTAGTTTGGTCATTCGACTCTATTGAGTGCTTTTATTTTGTGGTTTTTAGACTGACGTTTTGCAGCAGTAGTTAGCTCCCTTGCTACTATCCAAAACAGGTTTTGGAGTCTTCAAAGAGTTAATTAATAATTTGAGTTTATTATCCAAACACTAGATTTCTGTTTGCGTTTTCAAGTTGCGATAAGCAGATAATCGGGTGGCAAACGCAATCCCAAACACCCTCTTATTGTAGATGAAGAGAGAACACTTAGAGGACTTTTACAATGTCTTTTATTGCTTAACTTTGCTACTTAGTACAAATGCTTACACCACCACCTATTTATACTAGTCCATGGGTATGTTTCAGATACGAGATATTTCAATGATATTCTACTACGATCTTAGATACTTCTCTATACATCATCATATCTTTTCTGCATTATCTTATTCTAGAGAATTCTTACTAGAGAAGTTTATCTAGATATTTCATACACCCATTCTATGATATTTCATTGGTTATTAACTATGATGGATTTACGAAATTCTTTCAAACTTCTTCGGTATGGCCTGGGCTTTATGGATAACTTATTCTTTTTCGGACCACCAAATCAAAGTCAAGTTTACGATTCCAACACCCCCCACACACCCCCTTTAAACTTGAGTTCCCGCTCCAAGCATCATCCTTCTGTCTTGTGATAAAATCTCGATCATTGAGCGGCTTGGTGAACGATATCTGCAAACTTGCTTTGGAGCTTGTTGTATCACTCGGGACATCCTTCCGTGCTTGTACTCAATCGGTAGTTAAAGTAATAACGAGTGTTTGATATGCTTTACTTCGATCATGGTAGACTGGATTTTTCGCTAAGTCAATTGCCGACTTGTTGTCCACATAGATCTCAGTCACATCTTCTTACTCCATTTGTAGCTCCTTTAGCATACTTCTGAGCCAAATTGTGTGACATACACACGATATTGCAGCTACGTACTCTGCTTCACAACTGGACACGGTAACAATAGGTTGCTTCTTTGAAGACCATGTAAAGGCATTGTTACCCAGGAAGAATAGGAATCCTGAGGTACTTCTTTTGTAGTCTTTGTTTCCAGCCCAATCACTATCGCTATATCCAACCAGCTTGAAGCCTTCATTTGTTGAATGAAACATACCATAGTCTATGGTACCTTTGATATAACGAAAGATCCTCTTTGCAATATTTAATTTTTTTGTCGTAGGCTCTTCCATGAACCGGCTAATCAATCCAACCGCAAATAGTATGTCGGGTCTTGTACATATCAAATGGCGCAAACTTCCAATGAGACTCTTGAATAGGGTTGAGTTTATAGCTTCTCATCCATCATGCTTAGAAGGCTTTGCCTTATGTTCTAAGGGGGTGCAAACGGGATTACACTTATCCATACCGAACCTCTTTAATACCTCTGGTTTGTTCCTTGGTTTATATATATATATATTATATTTATATATATATATATATATATATATATATATATTATATATATATATTTATATTATATTATAACTAAAATACCAAATACCAAATTATAGTTATAGTGAAAAAGAGTATTCTAAATGGTTTTTAAAAGATTACTTTTAACCAAAGTAAAATTCAAAACCTTCCCGAGTCGTATCCTGACAAGGCGTGAATTGAAAATCAAGGTTAAGTTCGTGATCGAGTGATTGAATAATCAATATTTTGATTTGGATTCTATTTCTACTAATGAAATGTAAAAACAAGTAAATGCAAGCAAAAAACGAAAGCAATTAAGATTGAAACACTAAAACGATAACGGGAATCAAAACCCGAGCCTTAAAAACCTAAATTCTAAAATTTTAACCCTAAAAATGAAAAATTTATTTTTTTAACAGTCCTAAATGATTAAAAATAATTTTAGAAAAAAGAATTATATTTTCTTGACTTTTAATTAATTTTGTATGAATTAAAAACAGATTTAATCTAAATAAATATTAAAAATAGTAAACTAATTTATAAAAATCTAGAAAAATTACAGATGATACTTTAGCCTATGGAGAATCTATGAAAAATATAAGCTGGAAAACTAGCTGAAGCAATAAGCAGTTAATAGACTAATAAACCAAATAAGCTAAAACTAGAAATTAAGTATTAATATTTAATAAAACAAACTATAAACGAAAAAGACTCCAGGGCAGTTGGTATTGTGTGGGAGTGTTAAGGTGTTGGCTAGTATAAGGGGGGAGGTCACAGGTTCGAACCCTGTGGCTTCCCTTTTTGAAAAAACTTTTTTATTTTTTTAACTTTACTTTTGATTTTTTTGAAAAAACTTTTTTATTTTGTAAATTTAACTTTTGAAAATGCTAAAAATAAGTGAAAAATAAGCAACTTTGTTAAAAAGCACTTTTATTTAAAAACTTAAAATATGCGGGGAAATTAATACTTAAAGTGACATATTTGGTTTTTTAGCTAATCGACTTAAACAAGCTAAAACTATAGGACATTTAGACTCATATAAGCAACTAGAAAAGCAAATAAGCCTGAAAAGACTTAAAACCTAACTCTATACGCATTAATGACTACTAATAAGCAAACTAAATAAGTGAAAAGACACTGAAAACAGTCCTTAAGACAGCAGACATCAAAAGCAGTTTAAAAGGACTATGCACCAGATTTTAAGCTAGAACTAAGATAAATTAAGAATATGAAAATAAGCTATAAATAAAAACAAATTTAAGTTTGACATTTAAAGATCACATAAAACTAATAATTAAGAAAATTGGTTTAATGAAATAGCTAGAAAAGTAACTTTGAAAACTGATGACTAACTAATGTATTTGGACAGATTTAGCTACTTACAGGCCCAATAATAAGCTAGTAAAAGCTATTCTAAAACCACAAAAAGCTTAAACAGATTAAGCTCACCATCCAAGGGGCTTATGCAGAGAAAATCAGATCCATTAACATCCATTAACTACCCAAAAAATGAGATTGAAATTGGCTTTTAAAACTTTAAAACTCAAACAAAAATTGGACAGTTTGAAGACCAAACCCACAAAGGCAAAATGCACACTTAACCAAAAACCTATCATACTGCATCATGACCAAAAGATGCTTCCCCAAAACAAAACCTTAAAACAACTTTGGAGTAAAAATCAAATAAAAACAGTTTGAAAAAGTTTTAAGTCCACAGATTAAGAGAACTAGTAGACAAAACCTTGAAAATCAATTTTAGACTTTAACAACTTTTGAAAATTGATTGAAACAGCTTAAAAGAGATTGTTAAAGTTGGCTTAGTGACCCAAAACAGTTTTGTACTCTTTTTGACCCACTTTGGCTCTTAACCCAAACACTCCTTTAAGATTCTCAAAATATATTTTTAAGCTAAATTAAACTGATTTAAGCTTGGATTTTTAAAAACAGATGATTAACTAACAAACTTAAGGCTTAATAAGCAATATCCAACAACTGATAAGAACTTATCAATAAGCAACAAGATTAAGCAGATTTAAGCCAAAAGTGACAGTTTTATAAAAATCATAAACAAATAAGATTTAAACATTAAGCAAGCATGAATAAGTAATAGATATCAATAATAAGCAGTAATAAGCAATAATAAATGCACTAATATGCAGCTTATAAAATAAGCCAAACAGAAATAAGCTTATAAAAATGAAATTTGGAAACTTACAAGAGCATTTGCTCAAACAAGGCTAAATTCATGCTCAAAGAGTTTTATAAATCTCCAGTTGTCATGACAAGACTGGTATGGTCATATAAGCCTATACTTTGCTGGCTTTCTTCCATGTTAGCGAGGTGAATTTGAGAGTAGATAATGAAAATAGGAAAAGTAAATAAGCTTTTGAGAAAGGCTTGAGTGAGTTTTGCAGATTTTAACGAGTTTTATAAGAATGACATTAGAACACTAGAATAAGCTGAAAATGCATTAAAGAGTAAAGACAAATTTTAAGAAACAAATTTCATTTAACTTTAAAATGGATTTACAATGCTTTGAAAATTTAAAAGTAAAGTAAGAAAAAAGCTTAAAATATGTTAAAATAAGCAAACTTACACAACTCCTAAAAAACTACTTCCTACAAATGAGTTTCTTAGCCAATATTAGAAAATCCAGGTGCTTGTGGGTGTGTTTTTTTTGTGGAGTATTGGGGCGTGATCTCCATGCCTTCCAATTTAGCCGTTTGAAACCTCTTATGACTTCTTTAAGCCCATCTCAGCCCTTGATTTGATTCATGTCCCATCAACTCCAATAGAACATCATAAGGATTGCCAATGCGGGATTTTTTTGTAGTCTGAGGGAATGTGTTAGTGGGGTGTGAGTTTGATTTGTCGGGTTGTAGGGTGAAAGTGACAGGGATGATGAATAGTTGGATTTTTGGCGGGCAATTGATTTTGGGGGATATTGGGTTTAATTTTGGTAACGGGGTTAGGGGAAAGGGACTAAAGGTGTTAGGGGTGCAAGGACTGTAGGGGTTAACTGTGTAATATAATCGGGATGTAACTATGTTAGTCCCTAAGGATAACAGAATGTTTTGTCCTAAGGACTACGATGAAAAGAAGTTATAGGGCAACTGGATAACAGGGTTTAAGTTCAGATTTGGAGGCTTTAGGAATTTGGGCCAGGTTTAATTATGGATTGGATTTAATTAAATATTGGATTTAGGCTTTTTATTTAATAAATAAGCTTAATGGGCTGACTCGGCCCATTAACTTGGGTACGGGTTGGCCCAATAAGATACTTATATCTTCGGCTTTGGTTTTTCGCGCTCTTTCCAATTCCGTGCTCGGTTTTGTCTGTTTTGGCTTCATTTTTGCCCTTTAGTGAATATCCATTACCTGCACAGCATACAAAGCAAAACAAACATATATTTGACATTTTATGTCCGTTTTTGGTCATTATTGCTCGTTTTATTAGGTCAAAGATATGTGTAATTAAGCACATACCAACCTCCTTGGCATATCTTTCTTGACATATGAATATTCCTTCGTCCGTTTGATCCACTTCAGTGCCCAGATAATAAGACATAAGTCCAATGTCTGTCCTCTCGAACTCTACTCTTTTATCGAATTCTTGAGCTCATTAATACTTTGAGTGTTTCATGTAGTAGCAATTTCAATCCTTACGTACAAGCAGCGCGGGGGGATTATTCTTTTATTTTCAAATTTTCAACGTTATAAAGTGCATATTCCCCCCCACTTAGGCTTTTTGTAAAAACCATGTTGCTTAGAAAATACTTGTCAGTTCTAGTATTCCAATGTACCGTGGTGCCTGCTTTAGACCATTAAGGCCCTTCTTCAACCTTAGCACTTTTACATTCTTACCATTGGCATATTTATCCTTTGGTTGCTCCAACATTAAACTTCATTTTCTGAACTCCAATTTAGAAAGCTGACTTACGTCTATTTGTGGATTTTCCACCTATATTGAAATCCAATAGCAATAATCATCTTATAGTTTCTAAGCGAAAAGCAACATTGAGAAAATACCTCTTCGTAGTCACGATATCATGCTTCTAGCTTGTAACCTTTAGCCACAGGTCACTTTCAATTGTTTGTGTAGCCAACGAACCATGTCTTTCTGACTTCTATCATCAAGCTTTTGGATCGCCTTTAGATCAGGTCGTGGAACATACGCTTATGCTCTCCGAATATCCTTAGATGAGATACAGTAGGCTTCATCCCATTCCATGCTTCTTGTGAAGTCTTGTTGTCTAAACTCTTAGACGGACATCGGTTCAATAAATATACCGCACAATCAACTGCTTCGGCCCAAAACTCCTTGGCATCTTCTTATTGTTCAACATGCTCCGGACCATATTGAGAATGGTTCTATATTCTTTCTCTCTACCACTCCATTTTGTTGTGGGGAGTAAGGAGCCGTTAGAAATCTCCGGATCCCATTATCCTTACAAAATTTGTTAAATTCCTTTGATAATTATTCTCCACCTCTATCTGATCTCATGGATTTAATCTTTAAACCTTTTTCCTTTTCAACCATAGCTTTAAATTTTTTAAAAGCTTCAAAGGCTTAGGATTTTTCTTTTAGAAAATATACCCACGTCTTTCTTAAATAGTCATCAATAAAGAGCATACAGTAGAGATTCTTACCATGAGAGGGTGGAGTAATGGGACCACACAAATCTGTGTGAATTATTTTTAAAGGCTTCTGAGCTCTTGATGTTCCTTATTTCGGGAACAAACTCCTGATTGTTTAAGAAGGCATCCTTCTCAATTGATTGGGATGATCAGGTTTGATCAAACCCTTCACCCATTCCCTTAGAAGATAATAACTTTAAGTCACCAAAGTTTAAGTACCCGTACCTCATGTGCCAAAGCCACGAATGATCCTTCAGACAACTCTTTAAGCACTTAGCTTCATCATGTTGAATGTTTAAAATGAACATTTGATTTTTAGTCATAGGCACTTTTGCTGTCAAGCTTTCAGGTGGCAAATTTATTACGTCCAAAAATATATGGTGGACTTCCATATTTAGCTCGGATAAGTATCTTAACTTTTGTTTCACTAAGAGTACATTTGATTCGTCTCCAAATGGTAACATTCTATACTTTTCTCCATCTCCACAAACAAATCTTCTTCACCCGTCATATGGTTACTCGCAGCAGAATCTATATGCTATGGTTCTATCCTCTCTTCTTACTCGTCATGCCTTGCCATTAGCAAACTAAACTCATCTTCATCTTCTACCTCCACAAGATTAGTTTTTTCTTCCACTTGTCTTGAGCTAGTACATTAATGGCCATAATGACCATATCTTCGACAATTATAGCATTGTATTTGGGGCTTACCCCCTTTTCGAGATTGAAAGCCGCTCCCACGACCTTTTCTATATGTAGACCATTGGATCTCATCTTCTTTGTTGACATTTTCTCATTCACTTCCTCGTCCTCTTCCTCGTCCTCGGCCTTGTAAACCACCACGACCACAAAAATTACCGCGTCCTCATCCTTGCTCCATTCCATGTAGAAAGCAATCGAAAATAGCTGGGGGAAAGAATCTGCTAATGAAAGTGGTGCGAAGTTCATCCCAAGTTTTGATGGTTCCTTCGTTGAGTTCATCCAGCCAGGTTTTTGCTTCACCCGTGAGTGATAGGGGAAACATCATTAGGCGGACGGCTTCATTTTTGGTGTCTCTATATTTAAACATGTCACATATATCGAGGAATTCATAAATGTGTTTATGCGAATCAGTTTTAGTTCTGCCATCAATTGGTTTCCATTGACGAGAGTCAAGTGGTTACCTTTAATAGCGAATTCGTTTGCGGTTTCAGGAATGGTGATTGCGGAACCGGGAGTCGAAGCGACAACACGGTCGGCAGCCCACATGGGTTCATCATCTATTGGATTGTAATTTTCAAGGATATCAAGAAAGTGACAGAAATAATTGATGTCAAGAATCGGAGCGTAAACAACTTTTGGTTGTGCATGTGGTTCGTTTCTTTGTTCGAATGGAACTCTCCTGTTTCGTCAACAAAATCTTTGATTCAGGGTTCGTTCAGGTTCAGGAAGTGGTTCAACAAGTTCAGAGTTGAAACAGGAGAATTTGTTTAGTTCAAGGGAGAATTTGTTTGGTTCAGTTTGCCAGAAAACTGTACGACGATTTTGAAAAAGAAAATGGTTAAAAATTATTTCAAAAATTGATTACAGAACAACTTTAAAATCCCCGGCAACGGCGCCAAAAACTTTGATGTGTTTCAAAAGCTTTAAATTTATAAGACTGAAATTACCGATTTATTAAATGGAAACACACGGGTAAAAGTATAACCCACGTATGTAGTATAACATTTTAGGTAAGACCAGGTCGTCCACAGGGATTTGATTTGTGTTCGAATAATCGTAGTTAAAATAAACTTTAACAATTTTAAGATAAATGGTGCTGGATTCAATAATGAGAAAGATGACTACTCGGATAGCTTCATATAATTCCTAAGCAATGGTGATAATTACGATCTCAGATTTAGGACTTTAACTTATAAAAAGGGTTTCTCGTCAGAAAACGTTTTCACAAATTAACTTGTTTAACTTAAGACTTATATCTAGTTAACTCGATCAAATGTGTCACTCAAATAATCTAGTTACTATTATATCAAATCCATTTTGTTTATCAAATAACGTAAGCGGATTTCTCCTTTCAAACGATAAAGACCATAGACAAATCTTTAAAACTATATAGTTCACAACGGGTCTTTCGACCTATACCGTTATGAGTATACAATCAAAGTTGATAAGATAAGACACGATAGGATTTCAACATAAGCTTAAGATTAAAAAGATCGCAACTATACCAAACGCTTAATCATTATATTAACATCACCGAGTAGTCATGAGAGATTTAGCCTCTCATGGCTACAAAGTTCATAACAAAATAATGAAGATAAACAAGAAACATACTATGCCCGGGTAAGAATATGGATCAAACTCTACCCATTACAAGTATCGAATCTTACTACAACCTTTATTCACTAAATACTATGATGGTGTTCTTCATTCTTCGTCTTTCAATTCAGGGATTTGGGAGGATATTTAAGAGATTGATGAGATGAAGAATGTGTGGGATATCTCCAATGGCTAGAAAATTCGTCTCTATTTATATGCTGAAAAGGGGTGAAAGTGCAGCGCACATAATAAAATGTGCGGCGTACTTTGCCTATGTCGGTGCAAGAATCTTTAATGTTGTTGAGAAGTGCGGCATACATATAGAAATGTGCGGCGTACTTTGTGAGTTAACGCAGCCTTCATTTAATTTCATTTAATTCTCTTAACTTGATAGGAGTGCGGCGTACGTGGTGAAATGTGCGGCGTACTTCTTTGCATTTTCAGCTTTAGTCCTCTCTTTTCTTCTAACTTGTCTTCCAGTGAGTATAAACACTTGTACTTTGATCGTTTTAAGCTCGGGATGTCTTCAAGTGAACCTGCATATATTTCATGCTATTAAGTATCAAAAGTTCATGAGAAATAATATAATATATACAAATAACGCCACTGAAAATATGTATAATTTAGGCGTTATCAAATCCCTCCACACTTAGCTATTGCTTGCCCTCAAGCAATTAAAGCGAGAAAACAATATCATTTATCGTGACGATGAGAAAATAACAAGTGTTTATTGATTTTACTAACTTTTCAGGCATAGACATATAACAGAGCACCCCACATAGGGAATGTGTTTGATTTATATTCACTCAAGCCACTCAGATAGGGTTTATATTTTGTGAAGTCACTCAATTGCATAGGCATAATCTAAATAGCTACCATAGGCTTGAACAAGACACATAAACATGCCCGTTGCGGCGTGACCACCTAGACAATATCTCAAAGAGGCAAAACGTGATAATAATGAGGGTGAATAACATGTACTGATTCCATGTGCCAACTTAAGCCTTATACTTTGAACTTTATTTATTTATTTATTTTTATTATTTTTTTATACCAAACGCTTACTAAGGTAGGCACGAAACTTCTTTCATTGAGCATTTTTCTTCAACTTTGGATACTTCAAATGGATAGTACTAAAAGTGAGTGTTGCAGATACAAGAGTTACATGGGATTTATTTCACCTCTTATCATACGATTTTGTCTATAAATTAACCTCACTGCGGTCTAGTAAATGATGATCAAGCACAAGTTTTAGAGCTACTCAATTACCGGCTCACTCATATAATTTTCAACAAATACCAATGTTCTATAAAAGGCGACAAATTACAAATACACAGCCGTAACGACGGATGAGACACTTGCAATTGCATTCAAAACTTAACTCGAATAAGCTAAAGGTAAAAATTATCTTAGGTATCAAAGGTGGATACCAAAATTCTTTACGGTTTAATTCTCACAATTTTAGTGGACTGGTTTTGTGCTAGTTATAATGTCAATCCGGTTGAATTTTCCTTACTAAGAATATACATTTTTTGGAAGAAAATCATATGTATATTAGTTTTAAAATATTTTTCATAAAATATCAATTGAAAAAGTGGCTAGATTACAGGGCAAACATAGAGGGATATGATTAATTATAATTTTTCCTATTTGGCTTCCCCTCCACACTTAAGTTGAACATTGTTCTAAATGTGAGAACTGATAAATATAGAAAATAGGGAAAATTAAGAGAAAATGATACTTCTCGGGGCATAGATACATAGCTTGAGAGAGATATCCTTTGAGCAAACGCCATAATTTTCTAGGTCTATATTACCTGCATAAGAGTAAACACACAAAAGCACACAAAAAGAAAAAAAATGGTTTTTTTAGAAAATAAAACAGAGGAGGAGGGACTCCTCCACACTTAAGAGAAAGCACGGGTTGCCTCCCAAAAAGTGCTTAGTTTTTAAGAGAGTCATTAGCTAGACTCGTACTTCTTGGTTTCATTATTTGGGAAAGAAAGGAGTGAGTTCTTCCCTTGGGTCATTATCTTCTTTCTGGTAGAGTTTAAGTCGATGGCCGTTGATATGTCGTTTAAGATACGTATCAAACAAATAACCCTCATATATATATATATATATATATATATATATTACTATTATAAATATTCTTAAGCAACGTATCATACAAATTAATTTCTTAGGAAAAATTTTAATAAGGTAATCAACTCGGGTATCGTTCTCTCGGTGAGAGGTTGAATGAAAATTCGACGTTATTCATGTTGTAATCGAGCTTGATTATAATTAAAGATTTGGTTTGGAATTCTAATTATAACGCAAAGGGAAAGAACATAATGGCACACTAAACCTAAAAAATTAAGGCAACTTAAATAATTAACTTAAAACAAATATAAAATAATTAAAACTAAATTTAACTCACTAATAATCTAAAATATGACAAATTATATTCTAAAAACTCTAAAAATTGCAAACTTTCTAACTGTAATGTATTTAAAAATTGTTTAACTCAGAGTATTTTTTTTTTTTTTTGTCATTTTATTATTTTAAAACTATTTTTAAACTAAAAACTCAATTAAAAATATTAAATGAAAACTAAAAATTATAAAAAAATGAGAAAAGTTCTTAAACTAATTATAAAGGCTTATGAAGAAAAAAGGAATTCACAGCTTATTCCAATAAGCTGTGAAAATTAGAAAAAGCTGATAAGCTAAAACTAAACAAGTTATATTAATTAAATTGTGCAAGACTTGTATGAAAAAGACCCAAGGGCGCGTTGGTTGAGGTGTTGGTGTGTTAAGGGGGAGGTCACAAGTTCGAACCCTGTGACTTTCTTTTTGGTGAAAACATTTTTTTATTATCTTTTTGAAAAAGCTATAAACCAAGAAAAATAAGCAACTTTAATAAAAGGACTTTTTGCCAGATCTCACTAATAAGCTAGAAAAATGCTGAAAAAGGAAACAGTTTGCTTAATTAAATCTCATGAACACTTGGCTAAACTGTTTGGGCTTTTTGATTCAATAAGTACTTAAACAAAACAGATAAAGACCTAGACTAAATAAGCAATTTAGACTACAAATAAGCAAAGGAAATAAGCTGAATAACTACTAAATGCCATTAAGACAGCAGACAAAAAGACAGTTTAAAAAACATTTTTGACAGACTTTAAGCTAAGCTAAAGGACAAATAAGCACTTTAAATAAGCTAGAAACTAAAAACAGATTAAGACTTAAACTCAAATGACTCAAATAAGCTAAATTAAAGCAAACAAACTAAAGAAATAAGCTAGAAAAGAAAATTGAAAAAGACAGATTCTACTTACTTACTTTTGGCTTTTTTATGATAAAATGACGTTTTGTATCTTTAACTTTAAGACTTTAAAATGCTTTTGACATACTAACAACTTTAAACAGATTGAGCACAAGCTACTATAAGCTAATTCCAACAAAAACTAACCTAAATTAAGTTATAATTTGTCCTTAAATGGTCTGCATATCCTGAACTCTTAAGGACACACATAGACTTTGAGCTAAAAAGTTTAAAAACCTATTCCTAAACTGCAGACTTAAAACAGAATGGCAATGATGCATATTAAACTCATTTTGAGCAAAAAATCCATACACCAAAAAAATTTCAAATAACTCAACTTAAGAACAATTTTGGAAACCTTAAAATCTAACAGATTAGGACTTTAGATAACTCAAACTACAAAACTCAACTAAACCTACTTCTAGCTTATTAAAACTATCTTTTAGACCAAATTAGAGCTAATGAAAACTGACTTGAGAACCAAAGACAGATTATAGCCCATTTGACCCATTTGACAACCTTGACCCAAACACCCCTTTAAAATCTGAAAATCCATTTCTAAGCTAAAACAGACCCAAATAAGCTATTATTATTAAAAATAGATGATGAATTGTGATTATAAATGATAATTAAGCAGAAATCAAAGAAAATTAAGCACTATTCTATAAGCTACACTAATAAGCTAAATTGACTCAAATAAGGACAGATTCTAAGTTATCTTAATCTAAACTATTATAAGCTATAAACTAAACACATTAAGCTGATATAAGACATGATAAGCACAAATAAGAAAATAATAAGCAATTTAATAAGCTAACTAGAAATTAAGCTAAAATAGAAAGAGTAAACATACCTAGTCCTCTGCTGTAAACAATGACTTATTAATGTTCTATAGAGCTTATCTACACTGCTAGCTTACAGAATAAGCTCTGAATAAGCCATATAAGCCCTTCCATTTCTGGCTTATCTTCCAAGTGGCTTATTTAATAATTTCGAGTGGATTTGAGTGAATGCCTATTCAGTTTAGCTTTTAGAAAGCTAAACTGAATGTAAACTAGCTTAATAGTAATAGAGAGCTTATTGAGCTTATTAAGTCATATTTAAACACATCTAAAATGAATTTTCATATAAGTAGAACATAAATTCAAAACTCAATTTAAATGAAACTGGAATTTTATTAATATCAAAAGAGATTACAAGGCTTATAAAAGGAATTACATTAATAAAAGACAATAAGCTAAAGTTACACTAAATAAGCTAATAAAAGCTACACTAAGCTAGATATTGATTTCTGTGTGAATACAGCCCTATTTATAGCAATGAAGAGAAGGTTCTAGGCTTGAGGAGCGTCCCATATGCTTCCATCTTGACCCTTGATCTCTAAAAAACTTCTAATCCATCAATTTAATGCCCTTGGATTGCTGCCACGTTAAATCCACCAATAGGAGAGTTTATGATTGCCAACGTGGATGGGAATGATGTTAGAGGTGTTAGGGAAGCCTTCTAGAAGCAAAAAGGAGCAATTGGGTGAATGGATTTTACCCTGTGTTCGTTGTTGAGGTGAAATGGGAGGGAAGGGGATGAAACACAGTAATTTTGACCCTTTCTATCTCTTTGACTTGGACCAAGGAAATGGGTTTGGTGTTTGGGCTTTGACTTGGGCCAGTATTAATGGACTAAGGGTTTTGGATATGATTTTTTTTAGACTTGTATTAAAATTGTAAAAGGCTTAAGGATTTAATGTTTCAATTGATAATGGGTTGACCCGACCCATGAAACGGGTATGGGTTGGCCCATTAAAAATGAATACGCCTTCAGCTTTGCTTTTCTCACGATCTTCCAATCCCGTGCTCGGTTTTGTCCAATTTGGCTTCGTTTTTGTCCATTTTTGATATATCCGTTACCTGCACAATAAAATTCACAACACAAGCAAATACAATGTATTTTTCATGTATTTTGGTCATTTAATGCTCATTTTAATAAGGAAAAATGATATGTGATTAAACACATATCAACCGTTAACAATAAACATTTTTCCATGTGTTTCCATATAGTTCAACATATCCGAATAGATATTGGTGTTTCACTATGTATGGTCCTAGCCAACGAGATCTGAGTTTTCGTTGTTTGAATTTATACTTAGAATGAAATAATAGCACTTTGTTTCCATGTTTGAATTCTTTTCTCATTTTGAGTTTCCTTTTGTGCCAGACTTTAGTTCTTGCCTTGTATAAACGAGAGTTTCCATATGATTGATGTCGAAATTCATCTAACTCGTGTAATTGGAACATTCTTTTCTCACCAGCAGCGATAAGATCAGGATTACAGTTTTTAGGGCCCAATACGCACGGTGTCTAATTTCAAATGGTAAATGATAGTTTTTACCGTATACGAGTTTGTATGGTGTGGTTCCGTTTGATATTTTGTAAGCGGTTCGAAAAGCCCACAGAGCATCAGCGAGTTTTCTTGACCAGATAAAAGGATTATCTTTCACAGTTTTTTCAAGAATTCTTTTAAGGGCTCTGTTAGTATTTTCAACTTGTTCACTCGTTTGAGGATGATATGATGTAGAGAAACGGTGGTTAAATCCATATCTTTTCATGGTTTTTTCCATTATCTTATTGCATAAATGAGTTCCTCGATCGCTTATGAGAGCTTTGGGCATTCCGAAACGGCAGAAGAGTTTTTTCAGGAATGAAATAACAACTCTGACATCGTTAGTTGGTAAAGCTTGAGCTTCGACCCATTTTGATACATAATCGACAGTGACTAAGATGTATTCGAATTTATATGATTTTGGGAATGGTCCCATAAATTTGATACCCCAGATGTCAAAAATTTCGCACACTTGAATGTTATTTAAGGGCATTTCATCACGTTTGGATATATTCCTTGTTTTTTGACATGCTTCGCAGAGCGAACAAGAGTATGAGCTTCTTTGATAATGTCTGACAGTGTTAAAAGCCAGCGTCTTAAGAGTTTTTTTAGTTGTCGGTTGTTTAGGCCATATGTTACCTCCAGTAGGTTTATATGGTGACATTGATCTAGAATGGTACGAGTTTCTGGTCCTGAGACACATTGTCTGATCATACTGTCTGAACATACTTTGAAAAGGTAAGGATTTTCCCACAAGTAGTTTTTGAGGTCAAAGAAGAATTTGTTCTTTTGTTGGTACATCATCCCTTTAGGTATAACATCACCTACCAAATAGTTTGCAAAGTATTTTGAGAACCATGGGTGTGTCTATTGGTGGTTATTTCATTAAGAGTTTTCCAGGATAGTTTATCGTGACATCACTTGCTTCTTTTCAGTATCAATCAGAGATTTGGTGATCGACTGGGCAACATAGTTCGTGTAATTTTTTGTATTTTTATTTTGATATAAATATCTCTTTGCAATAGCAGATTTCCAACATATTAAGGACGTGCTTTAGCATTTTGCTTTTTAAATAGGTGTTATATTAAAGCTGAGTGATTCGAATTGTTAGATATCGTTTTTGAAATATATAATGATAGTGGTTCAGAAATTTGTCGAATGCAAAGCCTACAGCCATCAGTTCTTTTTCTGTAACCGTATATTTTTACTGAGTTGCATTAAGGGGTTTGCTTGCAGAATAGATGGGGTGAAAGTGTTTTCCATCTTATTGACGTAAGACTGCTTCAACTGCGAAATCACTTGCATCACACATAAGCTCAAATGGAAGATTCCAATTTAGGCTCACGATCAAAGGAGTACATGTGAGTTTTTTTTAATGAATTGAATGCTTTGTGACATTCGTTATTGAATTCGAATGGAGTATATTTTTCAAGCAATTTAGTTAAAGGACGGGTAATTTTCGAGAATTCTTTGATGAAACATCGATAAAAACCAGCATGTCAGAGAAAACTTCTAATGCCTTTGATATTAGTAGGTGGTGGAAGCTTAGAGATTACGCCAATTTTGGCTTTGTCAACTTCAAGGCCTGCACAGGACACTTTGTGTCCAAGCATAATTTCTTCTTTAACCATAAAGTGACATTTTTTCCAGTTAAGGACAAGATTTGCATCCTTGCAACGTTGAAGCATTTTATCAAGGTTTTTTAGACATTTATCAAAAGAGTTTCCAAATACTAAAAAATCACCCATGAATATTTCCACGGATTCTTCGATCATGTCATGAAAGATAGCTAACATGCACCTTTAAAAAGTAGCTGGAGCATTACATAAACCAAAAGGCATTCGCATGTAAGCGTATGTTCCGAAAGGACACGTGAAGGATGTTTTTTCTTGGTCCATAGGATCGATTGGTATTTGAAAATATCCAGAAAAACCATTGAGAAAACATAAGTATTTATTTCCTGCGAGTCTTTCTAACATTTGATCCATGAATGGCAAAGGAAAGTGGTCCTTTGCGGTTGCTTCATTGAGTTTACAATAATCGATGCATACTCGCCAACCCGTAACGGTTCTTGTTGGGACAATTTCATCTTTTTCATTGGTGACTACTGTAATACCACCTTTCTTGGGTACACAGTAAATGAGACTTACCCAAGGGCTATCGGCGATTAGATAAATGATACCATTGTTAAGAAGTTTAACGATTTAGTTTTTAATAACTTCTTGTATGTTCGGATTTAATCGTCTTTGTTTTTGAACAACTGGCTTTTTGTCTTCTAGTAGTTAAATTTTATGTTTATAAAAAGACGAACAGATTCCAGGATTGTCTATTGTTTTCTAAGCAAAGGCTTGCTTGTGTCTTTTTAAAGCAGAGATGAGCTTATTCTTATTTTGCTCAGTAAGCTGGGATGATATAATTACTGGAATAAAAGAAGGTTCTTCCAAAAATACATATTCTAAGTTATCTGGAAGAGGTTTTAGTTCAAGATCTGAAGGAGGTTCTTCAAGAGATGTCTTGATTTTATAATCGGTGTTAAAGGTGATCTTTTAGAGTGGTGGTTCTTCACGGTGTTGTCGGAGTCTGAGATTTAGAGCTTTTTCATCAGAGGTCTTGCCATAATTTCAGCGAATTTAAAAAGAGTAGTTTTTCTTCTAGAAGGGAAAAGTTCCCCTCGATGGAATGAAGGTTTTTACTCCCTTAATAGAGAAGAGCATCTGAATTCTTCTTCAATGATTTCATCGATAACTGTCAATTACTGAACTTGTGTTATCGTTTGAATAAGAGTGGGTGTTTCATCGATAATCGATGTGAAAGGTCATCGTTCAGTTACAACATCCAAGTTTGGTTGTTTTCGTTTACTCGAATTACTATTTTATTGTAAGGGGAGGAAAGGTCTCCTTAAGATTAGAGGAACTTTACTGTCTTCTTTCATTTCGAGAATATTGAAATCCACAGGGAAAGTGAATTTACCAACTTTAACAAGCATATTTTTAGCTATTCCAATAGGGTGTTGGGATGATCTAACGACTAATCTTACGCTCATTTTAGTAGGTTTGAGAGTTTTAAGAGATAATTTAGCATATAAAGAATATGGCACGAGATTAATGCTAGCACCAAGGTCGGCTAAAGCATTGCATGAGAAAGCTTTACTGAAGTTACATGGAATAAAAAAACTTCTGGGGTCTCCAAGTTTAGGTGGAACTTTGTTTTGGATCATAGCGAAACTTTCATCTCTGAGGAAAGCGGATGAGATTTGTTCGAATTTGTGCTTATTGCTTACGAGTTCTTAAGGAACTTTCCATAGTTCGACATTCCTGCTAAAACATCGACAAGAGGTACATTGATTCGAACATATTGGGCTTCCATTTTTTCTTTTCTGAGGCGTTGAGGATATGGGATTTTGGTTTATATGGTTTAGGTATCGAAGTTTCTTTGACAAGTTTTGGAGTTTCAGATTTTGGTTGAGGTGTAGATTCCTCATCTTCATCCTAATTATCAAAGTTGATAGGAGTTTCATAATTATTTTGTTGGTCATTTGGGAATGACCAAGCCGGAACGCCACGGGGCCACCCCAGAAAAGCTTTCAGAATGGTGGGGGGGGGGGGGGGGGGGGGGGGGGGGGGGCACAGTGGGGTTGTTCCAACAGGAAATCCACGTCAACCTGCGCTATATATATATATATACGCCCACACAGGGACAAACACATAGGTAATTAACAAAAACGTTTTACATGTGTGGGTTGTGTGTGTTGGGGTTGGTTGGTTTACACCACACACACACAGAAACAATGTAAAATTAAATCATCATCAAGCGAACATAACTATCTATCGTACTGGGTCTCAGCGGAGGTTATTCCAAATAGATTTACGAGCTCCGAAAAAGGTATAAAGTTCGTAACTAAGTCAGGGTCTGTTAGTTGTACATAGCGATCAATCTACCACGCCTCCCGGGGGGGTGCTTGGGCGGAGGGACTGCGAGGCGTCGCTGAAATCCATACCTTATGGATATGACAGGCGACAATCATCTTTCTCGCGGGGTTTTGCGGTTATGGTAGAGAGGATTGGTAATATGGAGTTATTTGGGAGTGGGGATGTTGTGTGGGGGGGGAGGGTATGGTATGGGGGGGTAGGGGGTTGGGTGGAGGTTGGGGGTTGAGATGATGTGGTGGTGGTGTGGGGGGGGGGTGGGGGGGGGGGGTTGAATTTTTGTTGGGGGTATTTTGTTGGGGGAAAAAGAATTGGTCGAGTGTTGAGCTTTTATGAAATCGCTTAACTGTTTTTGAAGGTCGGGTTCATTATCAAAGTTGGATCGATAGTTGTCTCAATTGTAATCGTTTCTTCCGCTTGAACGCCAATTATCGCGATTTGAATCATGGTCGCGGTAATCATTGTAAAAACGAGTACGACGGAAGGTTTGCACGAATTTAGCTTCTTCTTCTGGAGACATCGGTCTGTCATCATCGTTATGATCAAGTTTGGTTGTTTTGAACGAGATTGGAATTCTTTATACTGATCATCCATTTTCAGGGTCATGTCATCCATTCGTACCATAATTTTGTCAGTGTCGGAATTACTGCTAACTTCATCGGCGAAAGCAACAGTTTTCTTTAGGGATTATTTTGTTTTTTGGTTTTTAGCCTAATCGAGATTGAGTAAGACTTTGTATTTGAGGAGTTGATAAGCTTGGTTTGGTGTTTTATAAAGGAAAATACCACCAGCTGCGGCATTTGGAACTTCTTGTAGTTGAGACCGTGATAAAAGATTTTTATGATATTGCTTTTGGATAGATTGTGACCATGGCAATTTCTGAGCATTTATTTCATACGGAGCCAAGCTTTAGTTAAGGTTTCATTTTCATGTTGAGAAAAGGCTTGGATTTCTCCGAGGAGTCGATCAAAAAGAGCTGGAGGAAAGAATCGACTAATAAAAGCGATGTGAAGTTCATCCCACGTTTCAATAGTTCCTTCGTTGAGTTCATCCAGCCAAGTTTTTGATTCACCTGTTAGTGATAGGGGAAACATCATCTGGCGGACGACTTCATTTTTAGTGTCTTTGTATTTAAACATATCACATATTCCAAGGAATTCATAAATGTGTTTGTACGGATTGGTTTTAATTCTACCATCAAGTTGGTTTCCTTCGACAAGAGTCAAGTGGTTACCTTTAATAGCGAATTCGTTTGCGGTTTCAGGAATGATGATTACGGAACCAAGAGTCAGAGCGACAACACGATCGGCAGCCCACATGGGTTCATCATCCATTTGATTGTAATTTTCAAGGATATCAAGAAAGTGACAGAAATAGTTGATATCAAGAATCAGAGCCTGAACAACTTTTGGTTGTGCAGGTGGTTTGTTTCTTTGTTCGAATGGAACTCTTTTGTTTCGTTGACGAAGTCTTCGATTCAGGGTACGTTCAGGTTCAGGAAGTGGTTCAACAAGTTCAGAGTTGGAAGCACGGGTATGCATCCAAAGGAGAATTTGTTTTGGTTTAGTTTGCCAGAAAACTGTACGGCAATTTTTTTGAAAAAGAAAATGGTTAAAAAATATTTTAAAAATTGTTTACAGAGCAGCTTAAAAATCCCCGACAACGACGCCAAAATTTTTTGATGTGTTTAAAAAGCTTTAAATTTATAAGACTAAAATTACCGATTTATTATATGGAAACACATCGGGTAAAAGTATAACCCACGTATGGCAGGGATTTGAAATGTGTTCAATAATCGTAGTTAAATTAAACTTTAAAAATTTTAAGATAAATGATGCTGGATTCAATAATAAGTAAGATGACTACTCGGATAGCTTCATATAATTCCTAAGCGTTGGTGATAATTACGATCTCAGATTTAGGACTTTAACTTATAAAAATGGTTTCTCGTCAAAAAACATTTTCACAAATTAACTTGTTTAACTTAAGACTTATATCCAGTTAAGTCGATCAAATGTGTCACTCAAATAATCTAGTTACTATTATATCAAATCCATTTTGTTTACCAAATAACATAAGCGGATTTCTCATTTCAAATGATAAAGACCATAAATCTTTAAAACTATATAGTTCACAACGGGTCTTTTGACCTATACCATTATGAGTATACAATCAAAGTTTATAAGATTAGACATGATAGGATTTCAACATAAGCTTAAGATTAAAAAGATCGTAACTACACCAAAAGCTTAATCATTATATTAACATCACTGACTAGTCATGAGAGATTTAGCCTCTTATAGCTACGAAGTTCATAACAAAATAATGAAGATAAACAAGAAACATACTATGCCCGAGTAAGAATATGGATCAAACTACAAGTATCAAATCTTACTACAACCTTTATTCACTAAATACTATGATGGTGTTCTTCGTTCTTCGTCTTTGAATTCAGGGATTTTGAAGGATATTTAAGAGATTGATGAGATGAAGAATGTGTGGGATATCTCCAATGGCTTGAAAGTTCGTCTCTATTTATAGGCTAAAAGGGGTGAAAGTGCAGCGCACACAATAAAATGTACGGCGTACTTTGCCTATGTTGGTGCAAGAATCTTTAATGCTGTTGAGAAGTGCGGCGTACATATAGAAATGTGCAGCGTACTTGGTGAGTTAATGCAGCCTTCATTTAATTCTCTTAACTTGATAGGAAGTGCGGCGTACATGGTGAAATGTGCGGCGTACTTCTTTACATTTTTAGCTTTAGTCCTCTCTTTTCTTCTAATTTGTCTTCCAATGAGTATAAACACTTGTACT
>BQNB010008531.1:0-17682 GCA_026074375.1 Tanacetum coccineum | reverse complement strand
TTCATCTTAGTTCAGCTTTATACTTGAGTTTCTAAAACGAAATTTTCTCTATTACGAAAAATATGTTGCAAAATAAAAAATTGAAAAAAAATGAAAAAATAATAATTAAAAAAATAAAATAATAAATAAATGATGAAAAGTATAAACTGTGGGCTGATAAAGGTTTACTGCATCTGGCCGGCTCACAACCGATGTTGCAGTCTTCAAAACAAAGCCCATAGTGAGATAATAAATGCCTAAAAGGGTGGAGTATCCCGCTATTACATTGCGAACATTCTCCTGTGGGGTCTCAACCTGATAACCTAAGTCGAACTCGGCTGGGATCTATCGAGAATATGCTGGTTGGTGGGTGATCTAGTCTTTTCCCCAGATTTCTTCAGAAATATCGTTATGCACATAAACTTTACTACTTTCTAAAATTGTCGATCTAAATTTAACTTAAAATTAAGCACAATCACTCTAATTGAATAATTGTTGGGAGCGAAAAGTTGACAAGTCATAGTTATAAGTAGTGTTAGCATCTTTACTTGTACTTAACGGTGATTTCGTTTTTACGCTTAGTTTGGAACTAGTGAAAAATCGGGGACGATGAATTTATCCGTCAGGACATCCGTGGATTATTCTACGGGCGCTTCTCATTCTATGATCCCAGTATTAATAAATAAAGGAAGTCAAACTTGTTAAAAAATGAAAAATCCAAAAATTAGAGTAGTTGGTGTAAATACAAAAAATGGTGAAAAACAGGGCTTGTCGAAGCTATTGATTCTTTAGTTCCCCTTGACGAACACTTAGCTACTTTTCGAGGTTATTAGTCGAGGGGGATTGAGATTCTTGGTTTTCTTAAAAGTGTTTACTTCATAACATTGCGTGAGGACACGGCAATACCTTAGTATGGGGGATTTTGTGTATTTGTCTTTAATTAACACATAACCCTTCTCCATAAAAACGGACTTAAATGACTAAAAACGTACCAAAAATACATTGTATTTGTATGTTTTGCATTTGTATTGTGCAGGAAACGGATATTCAAGAAAAGGATGAAAAAGCAAGAAAAAACGGACAAAACCGAGCACGGAATGGAAAAGACAAAGTCAAATCGAAGCCAAAGTCAGTCAAAGTCAAAAGTCAACCAAATGAAGAAAATAAAACTTGAGGGACTAAAATTGCCAAACCTCAAGTTGTATTACAAGAATAAAAAGACAAGGGCTAAAATTGGAAATTGGGTGAAGTATAACTTGAGGGGCCAAAGCTGCCAACTTACCCAAAACCATTTTTCCCGCCCAACAGAACCCAAGAACCAATCACGGGTTCTCTTCTCCCCTTTTACCCTGCAACCATGAAAAATTCAGAGGATAAAACCTTCCCCCTCCTCCACTATCTCCCCCCAGCTTTATAATTGCCATGTTGGCAATCCTTCACCATTTTCAAGTAATTTTGATGGCTAGATTAACTCAAAAAGAAGCACAAGAAGATTGAATTGGGGGGGGGGGGCTTAGATTTTACTTTTTTATCAAGTCCCTCACACAACAAAAACGCCTTGAGAAGCTCTCACAAAAGAAGCACAGGTGAGAAGGCCAAGAAGAGAAGACTTCGACTATAAATAGAGCCTTTTGTAAGCCTTTAAGGCATCTTTAAAAATCAAAAAATCTTAGCTTATCTTAGTTTTATTGTAATTTTTATTAAGTCATTTTAGCATTTTATTCAGTTTATTTTACTGCCTTGTACTCTTTTTACGAATTAATGAAAGTTTGAAGTTTATGAGTTAAAAAGTCAAGTTTTTAAATTCAACTGCTTAAGTGTTTGATTTGTGTTTAAAATGTGTAAAGAAGCTCTCACTCAAGCTTATTTATAAGCTGTTTTCATTAAGTAAACTAAAAAAGCTAATTAGTTAAGAAAAAAATCAAAAAAATCTCACCTCAAATACACCACAGCTTATGGATGATAAGCAATTTTGGATGGGCTTATGGACACTACTAGCTTGTTTTATACAAACTAGAGCTTGTAGATTCTTTGTTTAACCCTGTTTTGAGCAAGGGAGTTGTAAGTTTCTCTTTTTCTTATTTTTCTTATTTACTGTAGAACTGCTTATAGTGCTTATTTGTTGCCTATATTTGCTTATTTATACTTTATTATGATGCTTAGTGCTTATCTTGCTTAGTTGTTAGTTTAAAAGTGATTTGTGTAAATTTCTTAGTTAGTACTGTTAGTTATGGTAAAACTTGTTACATGTGAATTTAGTTTTATTTAATGCTTATTATTGATTGAAATCTGCTTAATAAGTGCCTATTTTGTTATTTGATAATCTGTTTTTTAACATTTAGGACCAAATCGCAGCTAAATTAAAAAAAAAAAATGAATTTTTAAAACTTTAAAGGGTGTTATGGAACACATATAACCCATAGTTTAGTACTGCTAGTTCTCTTTGGGATTTTCAACTAACAATACTACCTCCAGTTGTATGGTAAGTTAATACTGATAGTACTGGTAATGTTCCTTTTTTTGCTTTTTAGCTTAATTATTTCTGCTTAATTAAGATTTGCTTAGTCTTTTTAGAGTTAATTAGCCATTTTCGTTAACTGTCTTTATTAGAGCTTATTTAAGCTTATTTTTTGGCCTTTTTCAAGTAATTCAAGAGTTATCAGTTGTTAGTTTTTTTTAAGCCTATTCCGCCATCCTATTTATTCTAGTTTGCTTATTCTTATGCCTGATTGCTTATTAGGGTTCGGATTTTAAATATCTGTTTTAGCTATTTGCTTATCTCTTATTTTCATTGTGTCTTATTAAAAGCCAACAGATACTAATCTAAGCAAGCAGTATTAACTCAAAGCTAGCAGTACTAACTCTAAGTTAGTACTGTTGAGTTTCTCTTGCTTAATTTAGCTTAATTGCTTGTTGAATTTGCTTATTTAGGGTTAGTTAAGCTTATTAAATTTGTCTAGGCTTGTTCTAGCTTATTTACCTTGCTTATCTTTGTTTGCACTTGCTTATTAGGTTTAGTGCCTACACTTTCCTGTTCCATTTTCCCATTAGCTATTTGAGCTCAAAAACCGCATAGCAGTTTAGCATTTTTATCACTTTAGGGTGTAATTTTTGATAATATAGTTTTTTTTTGCTCGCATTTTTACATTCCCGTCTAATTTTAGGTTTAAATCATTCTAGCTTTTGTTTTTTTAGGTTTTATTTAATCGTTTTTGCATATTTAACTTGTAGAAATAGAAAACCAATCATAACTTTGTCATATTCAAACATCGATTATCAATTCGTCATTCGATTTTCCATTCAAGCCTCGTTGGGACTTAACGACCCGGGAACTCATACTTCCGGACCATATATATATATTAATTGGTGAACTCTTGACCAATCCTTGGCTAAAGGTAATTGGTTGAGTGTTTGCTTGTGTTATTATATATATATATATTATTGATCGAACCAGGGACCGGCATAGAAACCGTAGTATATGTCGAACTTGATCATGCGGGAGATTATGTGGACCGAAAAAGCACTAGCGGGATTTGTACGTTCGTAGGATGTTGTTTGACAAGTCTTGGTCTCTGAAAAAGAAACAAACCACTCTTAGCAGTATCCACACCGAACGAAATACGTAAGTGCCGGAAAGGCATGTCAACAAGCACTATGGATGAAACAAGCTCTCATCGACTACGACGTGCAACTTGACGACATTCCCATCATGTGCGACAACAAAGGCGCGATTGACCTTAGCAAAAACCCGGTGCAACATTCTCGTACCAAACACATCGAAATTCGTCACCACTTTCTTCGTGATAATGTCCAAAAAGGACATATCTCAATCGAAAAAGTGTCGTCCGTCGACAATATTGTCGACATTCTTACAAACAAGCCTTAAAATTGAAATCGTTTAAACTTTCGACTCTCGATTTAGGAATGATGGAACACATTCCATAAACCTTATGCGTCCGCTTCTCCTTCTTCTAGTTTTGATTCTAGTTCGTGTTCTATTCCATGTCGTGACAACTTAAATACTTCATCCAAAGTACTTTAAGCACCTTTAACGCAGAAATGCAATTAAAACGTCACTCCACGCCCTCATCGTAAATTTTCGTCAAAATAAGTCCAATAACCCTTGGACTGAGGCGGCCCCCATATAGGAGGCCCCAATGTTATAGGGACGCCAGGATAATGGACCAGCCATCAGCAGAACATAAAATGGAACACTTAACAAAAAATTTCAAAACACAAAAATAAACACCCCCCCCTTCGTGCTGTCATTTACGAACACGACCCATTTCATTTAAAAACTCAAAATCAACCACTAAAACATGAATTGAAGATAAAATCAACATCCACAATCATTCACAACATCTTAAAGATCATCAATTGTAAGTCATTTAATTTATTTTCTTTCAATTTGAGTCTAGGGTTCATGATGAACACCAAAAATTGAAATTGAGAATTTTCCATTTTTCTTTCAATTTTGTACAAATAGAACTACTAGGATACAATGTACAACTAATATGCTTCCCGTAGACATAGGATTTGCACATATTAGTGAGTTTATAAAAAAAATTGATTTTGAACTAAAACCCCAATTCCTATTTTTAAATCACGTCGACAGGGTACTCATAACTACTCATCCGTCCCAAAAAGAAGAAAGTCGTTAAGAACACAATAAAATTATGGTTATGCATTGTTAATCCAACCCAAAAACATTTTCAAACACATGTATAATGATCTCATGAACAAATTTCAAGATACATAATTTCATACCGAAAACGTATTTTTTCGACTTGTTTAGATGAGCAAAATCAAATTAAGGAGTGTTTGGATTAACTCTTAGGATGTTATTTTTAGGTCGAGTTAATCGTTACTCCACATTTGTTGCATATAGGCACACACTAGGCACGAACTCAAAACATCAATACATGTATAAGCGATTAAAATATGGTCTTGTTTGTGTCTTTCTAGGTAACAATGCCTCGAGCTACCGGTCTAGATCATCAAAAGATACAAACTACATACCCCTAATATCAAATAAATTTAATCAACCTTTGCGAAACACAATGGCAAATCTTGAAAAATGGTACTTTCATAAGGGAAGGGTTGTAAGTCCAAACTTCGAAAATATGAGTCATATTTGGGCTAAGTTTGAGTCTATTAACTTTGATTGTTTGTTAGACATTAACGAACATATTATACCTTGCTTTGTTCTCAGAGTTATTGTCAACCGTGCACTTTTATTTACACTATAATCCTGAGGGTCAATTTGTTGTCAACTTCGTCATTCAAAATAAGTCATTCTCCCTCACTCTTGAGGAATTCGGTCAAATTCTGAAAATCCCATTCAAAGGTCAAGCCTCTAACACCGAAATGTGGTCTCTTGACCATTTGTCAGTAAGTGTTCCAAGTAGAGGTTTTTATAAAACCAAACCTCCATCTCGCAAGAGCCATTAAAGACTCTAATTTCAAGTTCCATTGACAAGGCAAGAGACTCGTACCAAAACTTAAGAAAAACCATTACGTAGGAGAAAACAAAATTTTAACCCGGGAGATTCAAACTCATATGAAACCTTGGGTTGACATTATTTGTGAAAACGTCATTTGTCTAGGAGGACATAGAGATCATGTCTTCGCTTGTCTTTCTCATATGATTTATTGCATTGAGACATCCACTCCTTATAACCTAGCATTTTTCATTCTAAAAAGAATGAAAAAGACTCGAAACAAACCAAAGGAACTCTTACCTTATGGAATTCTTTTGACTAGGTTATTCAAACATGTCGTGTTCGTCTCCCCTGAGCTAGCTTTTGATCATTATCTCTCACATGATCAAGCCATAATTCCGCTCGCTCATCATTACGAGCAAAACACACGAGCGGATCAGGGCACGAAAAGACCTCATGAATCAAATGCTAGCTCCTCCTCCACCACTCAAAATCATCCTTCCTCATCTCATCTACTTGATCGAAATCAAAATGTTAAAACGGAAAATGATGATGAATCATTTCACTCCAATTCCTCTTCTCCTTCTCAACAAGTCTCTTCTTCATCTAATGTTGCTTCTAGAGTCCGTCAAAACCCTTCTCATGAAAGTCATGCCTTAAACACCTTTCTATCCGAAACTATAACTCTTCAAACTCAACAATGAAATGCTCACCGAGACGGGTTAAGGTCAATTGGATAAGCTCTCAAGAACATGATGGGAGGAAAAAGGAAGTAAAGAGGAGAGCTATCTCGGACTCTAGATCTGCTTGGTCCGCTTCACTAGATCCAGTTGAATGATAGGTCACATAAAAAAGTGCGTAAACAAGTATAAATTCATAAACATAAACAAGCATACAACGATTAATCAAGAAATCGAGATAAACTAATACCAAACATTCAGAACATCTTAATAATGGCTAATACCCAAAGGTATTAGCCTTCAAAAGTCATAATAAATACAAGAGCAATTATTTAGACAAGGTAAACTAATCGAGTTAAAGAATGATACCAAAAATTGAACGATTACTAAAGTATACGGAATTACACGTTGTCTCCTATAAAATTAATTACGTTTCTCGACCTCTTCTACTCTTTTTCTCCTCTAAAAATCAACTTTTGTAGTTTAGGTATCGAGAATATGATTAACACACTTAATACTCGTTTTTGAGCCTTTTATTTATAAGGTCTGGAAGTCGGTTCGATACGGCGTATCCATGTGTTAGATACGGCGTATTGGGGATTTCTTGGAGTAGGAACCACGCTTGATATCTTCCAGAATATTATATTGATTGCATATCTTGAATAAGGCATATTGATTCTCTCTAGATACGACGTATTGATCTTTATTCCTCTGTGGTCTTTGGTGAGTGCAGGCACGGATACTCCGTATCTTCCTTGATGGATACGACGTATTGGTCTTCAAAATAGTAATCTTCAAAATATCTTCATTTAAGTTCCAGAATGCGCGCCTTTTGCTAACTTTCACCAATTACTCCATAATTACTGCAATTCTCAAATATAAACGATTAAGCAACAATTCTTTGCAATAACTATACAAAATGGGTTAATATTGTGGGACAAATGATGCTATAAAATAGACGTTATTTGATGTCATCAGTATCCTAGAGTACAGATAGGATTCTCGTCTCCCATGGTGGTTGAAGAGAATGGGTTACAAAACAGATAACACGAAGAAAAGATAGACTACGAGAAAGCTAATATGCGGAGATTAAATTCTTACTTGAAAGGATTCAAGCGAGTAGAACTAAGCTAAACTATGATCAGAACCTAACTATTCCCTAGGCGGCGGCGCCAAAAACTTGATGCGGTCATTGTAGGACTTCTACATGAAGTTTTACAACTCCCTAGACAGAGTACCTAATCGTTGTAGTAATAGTATAGGCAAGACTCAGAGGGTTGTTATCGTTCACTCGGGGAATAGGTTGTGAGAGCTTGATTACGGTCTAACATAATTTTAAAGGTTGAAAGAAGATTATTTTTGTGTTTTTATGTTTTATGGAAATCAAGTAAATCATATATTTGAGAGGTGGTTTGGTTTTAGCTATTAAATTAAATATAAATTCTAGGCTATTGGTGATAACAATAAGATAAAAGACTGTGTTTATTTAATCATGTTTTACTCCCTAGACTGCTTCTCCTAGTGTTGTTGCTTTGTCACCCTTGTGATGATATGTGTAACTATTTCCTAAGTCATGAATGAATTACACGAACCCGCCGTCTACTTAGTATTCCGCTAGAGCAACGCACAAGTAAGGTAGTATGAAGACTATTACAAGGCCCATAGGAGTACACTAAAGCGCAAAAATTCTTGTGAAATTATTAAGAGTGGATCAACTCAGATAGGATGGCATATGGTAGTTTGAAGACTGTTACCCGATGGTATCTTTCCTACACATCATGTTTTCCTGTCATATCAACATCACGATGAGACAAAAGCTGGTTCTTCTAAGACCTAACTTGCAATCCATCACAAGAAGCAACACACTAAGATCTACATCTTGGGTTAATACAATCATAAATAAACTCACAATTGGAGCTTTTAGCCTTTAGCCTGTAATAAAGCAGAAACATGATGAATCAAACAAAAATAGACATATGAGAGATTAAGTAACCTTACTTGATTAAAATACATGACGTTGGAGGAAGGAAGTAACAATAGGGTTTTTAGGCCTAAAATCCACGTACCCTAACAGTGCTAAAACAATCTAGGGTTGTACGCATCTTTTTATTTAAAGTTAATACTCAAAACCCTAATTTCGGGTTTGTATTACTATGGTAAATCGTGGCGACGGCGTCATGTTTTAATCGTGACGCCGTCATGAAAGAGAATATTCTAGATAATGGGCTGGGTCATGTACTCTGACGCTGTCAAGAGATCCAGTGATGTTGTCTTGGTCTTCGTTGCGACAGCGTCACGTTGTATTTGTGACGCCGCCTCCAGCCACTATAGAGAAATTCTTGAGCAAGTATGGGTAGGTCCGTATCCTTGTCCGTTGCTTCTCCAAATGAGCCCATGTCACGCTGTATTTCCCTCCCAAAAGCCTTCCAAATGCGAAATACCTGAAAAGGAACGATTAAGTACATATTTTGGGCATAAATGCACACATTAGGGGGTTACTGATGCACCCAATCAACGTCAACAACAAAACACAACTCCATCTACTTCAACAACCGTTGCTGCAGATACACCTCCATTGAACATTCAAACAACACCTGAAACTACAAGTCAAGCACCAACTCAAGCACCAACTGTCACTGCTACTGAGAACATTAATCAAGCAGAAACTAATAAAGAAAATGCACAAGTTGAAGAAGACGAATTTATCAACATCTTTAGTACACCGGTACAAGAACGAGGGGAGACATCTTCTCGATATGTTGACTCGTCAAACATGCATACATTCTATCAACGACATCCTTCTGAACATCGTTGGACAAAAGATCATCCGTTAGAACAAGTCATTGGAAATCCTTCTCAATCAATTAGAACAAGACGTCAGCTAGAAACAGATGGCAAGATGTGTATGTTTGCACTCACCGTGAGTCGAACCGAATCAAAGAACATCAAAGAAGCCATGGCTGATTCTGCATGGATTGAAGCGATGCAAGAAGAGCTTCACCAGTTTGATCGATTAGATGTATGGGAATTAGTCGACAAACCACTATGCAAAAATTTCATTAACATGAAGTGGCTTTGGAAAAACAAACGTGATGAAGAAAATACTGTAATTCGCAACAAAGATCGTCTTTTAGCTAAGGGATACACTCAAAAGGAAGGAATTGATTTCGAAGAGTTATTTGCACTAGTTGCTCGGTTGGAAGCTGTCCGGTTATTCGTTGCGTATGCTGTACACAAATCATTTCAAGTATACCAGGTGGACATTAAGACAACATTTCTTTACAGACCGCTGAAGGAAGAAGTGTACGTAAACCAGCCAGATGGATTCGTAGGCCCATATAATCCTGATTAAGTCTACCGTCTAAAGAAGGCATTGTATGGACTCAAACAAGCTCCAAGAGCGTGGTATGATGAACTCTCCAACTTCCTGGTATCTAAAGGATTCTCAAAAGGTTCTATTGATCCAACTCTGTTCATAACTAAACATGGGGAAGATATATTGCTTGTGCAAATTTACGTTGATGATATTATTTTTGGTTCTATGACCCCAAAACTTTCAATACGGTTTGAAAAACCAATGCACAGCAAGTTTGAAACGTCTATGATGGGGGAGCTAAAATTCTTTTTAGAAATTCAGATCCATCAATCCCCACGTGGTATCTTTATAAACCAAGCTAAGTATGCTTAAGAGATACTTATAAAGCATGGTATGACCTCATGTGATAGCATTGGTACTCCAATGGCTACGAAACACCTAGATGCTGACTTTAGTGGAACTCCGATTGACCAAACGAAATATCATAGTATTGTCGGTGCATTCATGTACCTAACAACAAGTAGACCAGATATTGTACATGCTACATGTTATTGTGCTCGCTATCAAGCGAAACCGACTGAGAAACATCTCATTGCAGTTAAGAGGATCTTTCGGTACCTTAAGAATACCATTAGCATGTGTTAGCCTTAATTATATTAAGTCAAACAAGAATGTTATCGGTCTTAGAAAGTCAAACTAGGTCTTGTATTGAGTAATATTCTGCCAACACGCTATGCTCCAATTCAATGAGATATTGTTTTCAATCTCAATGCTATGTCCTTTTCACTTTACGCGTATCTCACCATATTTCTCTCAGCAAATGAATTATTTCCTTTAGTTTGAGTCTTGATGACAATGTCCTTTGCTTAACCTGAGCTTTCACAACTCATTTTGTTTAAAATAATTCCTTGAAATTTCAGAGATGAATTTTGATTCTCACTGAATTTGGTCTTTTGAAAAATTCATTATTTAGTTGTTGGAAACTTTCAAGAGAAATGCAATGTTGATTTAAGGTTTGAAAATCGTTTTCAAAAGTTCATATAGACATCCATCTTTTTGACAAGCTCGCCTTGAGTCTAGACCTATCGCATGTATCCACATAATTCTCATTCTTTTTCTCATAATCACAAATGATAATAGAAGAATTCAACACAATATTCATAATTTCTTGAGATATGATTTTGTCCAAGAGTCGATCATTTTCAATCAAAATTATTCTTGTTGAATTTCATAACATTTCCTGTCCACAAAGCATTGTTCCGCAGCTACTTCCATTTGGGTGAAAACAGTTTGTACTTCAGTAATTTCATCAAGAAGACCTTTATCAAACTCATTAAAGAAATCTTTAGACCTGTTTAACCATGGAATTATTTAGGACGAAAAACCTTTTTGATATGTTCAAATTCCCACGAACCCTCAGTGATTGCATCAGGCGTGGTTCTTACTTTTACCACTTTGTCAAAACTAACAAGATGAAATCTAAGTTTCTTAAGACTTTTGTTTACCGAAACTTACTTTTGGAAGTTCACATTGGTAACCTTAATATTGTGATGAGGTGTATTTTGAAGTACTAGGGTTCTTTAGAATTTTTGTCAGAACTTTATACCAAAACTTTTGCTCTGCAAGACAGTCATTTTTGTGGGACAAAATTTATTCCAAAAATCTTGCAAAATTATTTAACTCCGAAATAATTAATCGGAGTAACTACATTTAATTTCTCTTTCTTCATGATTGGATCATTTATTTTTCAACCATTTTTAATCGACTCTCTTCAGCTAAAATCAAAGTCTCTTCATCATCAGTCATAGAAAGAACATCATGTGTTTTAGATAGCACATTACCGTCATACAAGATTGGATTAATCCGTTGAGCTCGTTACAAGATACAAAAGGGATTTTGATATCCAAGATCTTCGTTATGTGTGTTTATCAATACAAAAACTTGTGGCTAATTTGTTAACATGTCAAGCTTACGTAGTATTGATACAACTTACGGACAATGTTTTTCCAATTCTTTATTTTTGTTTCCAAAACAATCTCTTTGTCAATAGATTTAGATTCTCTTTTTTTGAATTCCGTTTTAAAACCATTAAGGGTTGTTAATAAGGATTCTTTTTCTTTGACATGTTTAGAAAGAGTTTGTTTAAGTGTATCAGTCTTCGTCTCATATGCAGCAAACTTTGTATTCTTTATGCGAATCATGTCATCCATTTGTGAATCAATAAACTTTTCACAAGCACTTAAATCAACATTAAATCTTTGTTCAAGAATTTTGACTCGTTCCTTATATCTTTCAAGCTCAGCGGTTAAGGATTCATTAACAATCTTACTTTCATTATTAGCCTTATCCTAATTAGTTGCATGATTAGACATTTGTTCAAACATAGATAATATCATGGAATTTTGTTGTGCAGAAGTATTAGTATTTTGAACAATCGCCTGTTGCGTTTCTTCCAGATATTGAGAATAAGGAATGATATTACTATCACTTGTTATCTCATCATCTGGATAATCGACAATAGGTGATAGTTCAGAATACTAAAACTCATGCACACTTTGATTCATCATATCATTTTGAGAAGTGTCAGAATATGGTACCTCAGAAAGAACATCTGAATCACAACTTGAGAGATTGGCCATAAGAACCGCTTTGGCTGAAGAGATATCATCACAGTCGGAATCATAAGCATCTAGATCATCAGTCTGGAAAGTTGCATTGTGTGTGATTGTCTGAGCAACTTGACCATCTGCAACTCCAGGATCTGTGAGAAATGCTAACTGCTCCTCATCCAATTCTTTACCCTTAGCCTGTGCTTAAACAAGCAAGACCTTTTCCTTAAACCATGTTGCATCCCTTCTTCTCTTTGGCTGAGTACATTGTCTAGCCATATGTCCTTTACCTTGACAATTATAACACTTGATAACCTTTGCTTGACCTGATGTATTTCCCCTTGAACCTGAAGCATTCCCTTGTGAACCTGAACCGATAACATTCTGACCTTGTCTTCCTTGAACTTGCTGAATGGTGACTCTACCATCTTGAATAGTGGCTTGATTTCTCTGATTAGAAGAGGATCTAAGTTGATTGTTGGTTGAGGGATAACATGGTGTAAACACAAGCCTGACAAGAATGCCCATTCTTTGTTCATACACAAGCAATTAGGTCTCATCAACCAAGGAAGGAGAATGTTATAACACAAGACCTGAGGGCTATTAGGGAAACTCAAAGGAGGCTAACTCAGCTTGAGTGTTTTGTGGAATTTGTCGGAGGTGGATATTCATTATTAGAGTTCGACGATACACAAAAATAGCCTTAGATACATCAATGGCACATCTGCAAATTGTGCTTATTACCATTAGTCTAAAAATGAAATGAAACATAAATTTTAGTAGGTGTGTCGGTTTATTGATATGTCAATAAACTGAGAGAAGTGTGAAATGATAAAATTTAATGAGTTAATATATGATTTGATAACTTAGTAAATTTTATGAGTACTTTTTAAATTTTACAAAAGTTACTTTAAGGTTATTCTAGACGAATAGTAAATACGTTTATTTTAAATATAAATTTATTGCATTTTTTAGGGATAATTGCATCTTAATGTATCTTACGTGTCATGTTTTTCATTTTAATGTAGCGGATAATTTTTTTTGCATCTTAATCCATGAACTTTGGAATTTTGTCAACTTGGTGTATTGTGTGACCTATAAACCTGCTAGTGTCTACGTGAAGCCCATTTTTCTCACGTGTATAAATAAATATTTTTTAGTTGGCATATTAAATTGTTTTCTCAAACATCCCCTTCTTTATTCACCTTTACAAAAACACACACAATCACCACGCCACACCACCATATCGAACCACCATCACCGCCCGCATGATTGGCATGTTAATATCATTGGTAAGATCACCACACCAAAACATACGCGGAATCACACACAATCACCATACTCACATGTAGGTACACATCATACTCACCTTCTTCTCACCTGTAACACATGCGAATAACTTTTACACTATGGATGAGAGGCACCACACCTTAAACACATCTAGTATGTAAAATCTGTGGAGTAATGCTTATTATTAGTTTGTATGTCACTCAATTTAAGAAAACTTGACACGAAAAATTACTGGATATTTTATAATGTTTACAATGAGTTTTTCATGTGAGAGCCACTTCACCATACTTGCCTCCATCACCACCGGTATGCTCGAATCTAGTTGTCCTCAAAACCAGCTTTCAGATTTAATGAATTGAATCCACACAAAAGAAGATGCAAAGTTTTTGAAAGAAAATATAACAAATATCCTTTGAATGCTAGTGAAAAAAATATCCTTTGAATGCTAGTGACAAAATATAAGGAGCATTGGTTTCGACCATATCATTTAAGTATCCAATGAGCGTTAAGTTCTTAACACCCTTGTTAGTAATATCAAGCAACTTAAAACCATAGTAACGACCCACCTCCAAAGTTTCCATAGATACCATAAAGTTAGACACTAATCATTCGAGTCTTGATTGAGTATTAAAATTTTAAGGATTGTTGTTGAAGGTACGGTTTGGGAATGAATCATTTGTTTTAAAACGATTAGGTGGGTTTGAGAAATTGTTTTGGGAATTTTGAGGTTGCCTGATGAGGTGTAATTTTATACACTATTTCGGGGTCATTTAACCCCTTAAATCATGCAAGTATCTCCAAAATACGTACTTAATCCTTTTTTTGTGTTTTTAGCACTTGGATGGATTTTAGAGAAAATACACATGACTTGGGCTCATTTGGAGAAGAAACGGACAAGATTACAACTCTACATTCAATTCGATAAAGATCACTGCTTATAGACCGTAGAGACGGCGTCAGAATTAATGGTGATGTCATCTGGATTGCAAAGAGGCGGTGTCTGGATTGTTTGTGACGACTTCAGAACGTAGCTGACTTAATGAAATCCTAGAAGATTCGGCGAAGCGACGGCGTCAGGATTCTAGTGATGCCGTCAGGAATGTTTTCCTATATATACAAACTCGTTTTTAGTGTTTTATATATACAAAGAAGGTGGAGTCGTAAAGGGACGAATTATATTAGATTTTGGGAGGATTTTAGGGTTCCCCAACCCTCTTGTATCATCCCTACTTGCATGTTTTGATCTAGTGAAGTTCTTCTATCCATTAATCTTTCAATATGTCTATATGTTGTTTGATTAAATGTTCTTCTCTTATCATTAATATACTTGGCTAGATCTTAGAGTGTTTGTTTATGATTGCATGTGAATTAGTATGTAGATCTTAATAATATTGCTTCTTGTTGATGTGTGTGCATGTTAGGCTCTCGAACACTAGCTACTTAATTATTTGCGATGATACCTAGGGTAACACGATTGGGTAGAAAGGATTCCATCGGTAATAGTCTTCATACTACATTACCCATCTATGGATGATCACCTTTTAAGTATTTTAATGCGTGTAATATACTCTTAGGGGCCTTGTAATAGTCTTTATACTACCTTACTTGTGCGTTGCCTTAACGGAATATTACGTAGACGGCGTTTTCATGTAATTTGTCATGAATAATCTAAGATTTAAACTAATTTTCTACTATTTTTGGTTTTTTATGGTTTTTAAGACAAGTTATATAAAAACTATGATCTATACTTTAAAAAGCCAAAACAGATAAACAATCATAATTATTAAGCTAGTTAAAAGGTAATTAAGCACTGTTAAGCAACTGAATAAGCAGATAAGCAATAAGCAAGCATATAAATGAAAATTAAGCTAGAATGGAAAATGGACAAGAAATTTAAAGGTGAGACTTACTTTATCCTCTAGCTAAACAAGAGGAACCATAAGAGCAGCTACAAGCTCTCCTAGCTTATTAATAAGCTAGGAGTTAAGTCCATAGAGATCCTTCCAGGATTGATCTCTCTTCCAAATAAGCTCATAAATCCAAATCCAAAGGTAAATAGAACTTAAGCTGATTTTACAGGTTTAAAGTATGATTAAGGTGAGTTGAGCTCCATAATAAGCTTATAGACTTATTAGAGCTGATTTTGAGCTTATGAGGGCTTATTGAGCTTTAGCTTAATATCAAATAAGACAAATGAGAGCTTATGAATTAAAGAGATTTTGAGAGATTAAAAACAACTGAATTTCATTAATAAAAAGTTTGCTTACAATACTTAAAAGGAAAGTTACAAGGTTTAAAACAAAATTAAGCTAGAAATTGAAAATTAAGCTAAAACTAAATTCTAAGGCTACGTGTGTGTGTGTGTGAAGAGTGAGGCTCTATTTATAGGCTGCAGGTGAAGCTTCTAGTCTCTCTTGCCTTGCTCTCCAATCCTTCAATCTCATCCCTTGAATCTCTTAATCATTGGATCATGATTCATAGCCGTTGGATCATTTGTGGACACTTGAGGATTGCCAAGCTGTCATTCTTTGATTGTGACAGCTTGTGCTTCTTTTGTGAGTGAGTTTAGTGCAAAACCCACGCCTCTTGTGTGCTTTCTTCATGTCCACGTGGCCTAGAGCTTGAGTGAGGAATGATTGCCTCTTGATTTGACTAATCTGTCCTTGCATTTGTGTTAAGGAGCTTTTGAATTGACTAACGCACCCTTTGATTTCCATTTGCCCCTTGTTTTGACTGCTTGGTGAAACGGAAGTGATGATGAACAGTAAAAAGAGCTTCGCGCCTTTTTACAACTAAAACGGGTAACAAATTTTTAAACTTTGGTATAATTGCAATTTTAGTCCCTCTCTTTTGATTCCTCCTTTTCTAGTTATAAACTAGTTTCAGAAATTGCAAAACTGGCCCTTGTGGTTTATAAAAAGGTGAATGGGCTAGGGTTTTGGGCTTAAGGATCCGGGTAAGGCCCAATTAGGCTTAGGGACCATTTATGGATTTTTCTGAAAGTTGAGGGGCTTAAATGGAATATTTTGGGTCTTGTTGACTTTTGTTGACCATGATTTGACCACTTTGACTGAGGGTTTGACTTTTCCTGGCTTTGCTTCTGGCTTTTGTTCACTCTTCCGTTCTCGTGTCCGTGCTTGCCCGTTTTTGACTGTTTTCTTATGATTTCTGATATATCCGTACCTGCACACACAAAACACAAATACAAGCATATTTTTGCCATTTTTGGTCTGTTTTGGGTTTAATTGGGTTATTTTATGTACAAATGGATATGTGTATTTTACACTTATCAGTATTTTTCAATGGTACGATTCATCATTGGGTACGATTCCTCATTATTTTATATGATTCCTCATGTTGGTTCCAAGATTCATCATTTCGCTTCATCATTAGGTGTTAAATAGACCCACATGAGGAATTGTACCGTGCTTAACATGGTTCGATCAATGATAAATCTTACAACTCTGTCGATATCCTTTTGGGATTATGCTCTAGAGTCTGCTACACGTATACTCAATATGGTTCCAACCAAGAAGGTTGATAACACACCATATGAATTATGGTATGAAAAAGTTCCTGACTTGTCTTACTTAAAGATCTGGGGATGTGTGTTGGTCCCTTGGAATCTGATATAAGGTTTATCAAATTAAACTAGTCAGATTCCATACCAACAAAGTAAGTTTTAAACAAATATATATAAACAATATAAAGAACAAGTTTAAAACACACAAAAGTAATTTTCAACGTATAGACTTTTATTAGAATCAAATAAAGAATCTATGATACACCTTGCTTGCAAAGTAGCAAGGTGGTTGAATGACAATTGGGGTGTTATCACCTTCGAACTTATTCTCTAACCAAAGTTATGAGAATAAGAAAACAAACTTGTTATGACTAAACTGAAGCTTCAGCTTTCAGTAGTACGAGTCAATTTGTTTGAGAGATAAATAAACTCTTCAACGTGTATCACATTAATTGGAAGAGATAACATTTACTCTGGGAATCCCTTTCCTTTTATAGGCAAAAGGATTAGGTTTTACAAGTTTTAACCTAGCTACGTGGCAAGCATTAAATGGGTGCATTGACTAATCTCATGTTTCATGCAGTAATTCATACAGGAAATAACTTATATAATCGCGTGTAGGAAATTTTTCAAAAAAAAACGAACATAAAATTTTCACTGTCGCTGGCGACGGCGTCAGGGTTTATCATGACGGCATCGTGAGTCCAGCTATAGGAAAATTCAAAAATTTTCAAGTATTTTCGAAAAATAATTTGTACAACATTTAAAATTCGTGATTCTTTTATAAACCTGCATAAACCTATGATTATATCATTACTCTCATCCTATCTTTACTGCTTTCATA